>WIGO01000161.1:0-97661 GCA_014235945.1 Colletotrichum plurivorum
CCGCTAAGCCACATAAGCCATGGCTCCACACCACCACTACTAAACATGTTACGTAGGAAATTCCGCGAAACCCATTAGTTACGCCTTTTACTGTAAGTAAACCCCGATACTTCAGCCCGATAAATTTCAACATAGACATGATATAATGGCTTGAGGCCGTCCGCGCAGCAACACGGCACGTGACGAGACAGCACCAGTTTCTCTAAGAGACCATATACGGTCTTTAGGGTTCAGGGATCATACTATTACCACTGTATTCTATCACAAAATCTAAAGAGCCAGCCATACCTCACTTTGCGGACAATTAGTAACTCGTCGCAGGAAACAGGACGATAAGGACGACGGAAAACAATGACAATAGCAGTAGAAAGGTTTAGCTAACATTGAGATTTACCTTGGAACTCCTCGCAGACCTACTGCTACGAGGCTTCAGGACTGACGGTCGTCGCCTCCGAGGTCCACGGCTGCATCCCCTTCAACGAACGCAACGCACCCGAGGGAGGCATCTTTGACGCTCTCAATGAGACCGGCCACAAGGAAATTGCCTCGTCATGTTGCCTCTCAAACTGCTCGGCCTGCTCAGCGTGCAGTTGATGCCGCGAAATGCTGAAAATAGCTGTTGCCCCTCTTGTGGCGGCAAGGATACTATACACAGTACTGTGGCTAAGAACCTCTATATACTACAGGGGTCATATTAATTTGACATCCGAGCTGTGAAAAGCGTTGAACATCTGTTGATTGTTTACAGATGGAAGTTGGAACCATGCCCATCGTTCCAAAACAGAACATTACAGTGTCCCCGCATATCGGTCTCTGTTTCTACAAACAGTTCCTCGGAAGCTAGGTCTGATTGGAGTTTCGGAATGGACATCATTTTCGGATCTAAGAGCACATTTTCCGATCAAGAATTCTGTTAGTTGGTAGCGTGGTCGAGTGGACCAAGGCTGTTACTGTTACGGCCCTTCCGTGAATCATGCAAGTCGCACAAACGCGTGTCTTACCTCACGTTTTTGACTTGTCTTGTCTGGATGAGGTATAAACAAATCCAGTTCAGGCAAAGCCAAATCAGAAGCGTCTTGCTCACTTGATGCTAGCGTCTCACGCCGGCATCCTCCGAAAGCGTGTGTTTACGTCGCGCTTGGCAGGCCAGCTGGCACTTTGGGGTTTGCACAACAGCGGCCGTAGTTTGGCGACGGTGCGAAATTGCCAAGACTGCTCAATGTCTCAGTGATATCAATAATCAGCACCAGCGTGCGCGGAAACGGCAAGACAAAAGGGGTCTCGCGCATCTCGGACGTTGCAAATGTCCGTTAGATCAACTTTTCTGTGCAATGGGCAATCAAGCAATGGGCAATGGGCATAGCGGTGGCCGCGGGCCGGGGGCTGATCGCCGATGTTGCTGGGGCGCCGATCATTCATCGCGTGCCCGTCAGCGCCATCTCGTGGGCGTGGATCTATGACGAAAGCATTTCATTGGTATTATTGTTTTTTTTTCCCTTTCTTTCTCCATCTCTGGCTCGACGCCGGATTCCAAAGCCGACTCCGAGCTTACGCTACCGAACTTGTGTGGTTCTCTTTTTTACCCTACCTGGCGATAATAGTAGTGCACGTCGTCATAGACTTGACTCGACCGGTCCAATGCCAACACCGAGACCGTTTCCTGCCTGTGTTTGCTCGCGTCGACGGTGGGTAAAGTGACCCAGGGCTGTGGAACACTTGCTATCTGGCATGCGGTTCGTGCTGGATTTCTATCAAATACACTGCTCTGAGACCGTGCTCCAACCTGTCTTCGCCATGTTCTTGTGATGATCAGCTTCTCATTGCTTAATCTGCCTGTGAGCTTTGTGACTTGAACGTGGTGCAGAACCACAAAGCCTTGCAGCACTACATCGCCATCGTCTTGAGTTGACCGCATCGTCTCGTCCAGCACCACAACTCATTTCGCAACCATGGACGACCGGCCAACTCCCCGGGATAGCGACATCCCGGGAGGCTTCCCCGAAACACCCGGTCTCGCGCCAACAAGCGGCCGCCCGACCCCAGCCGGGGGATACTCCTATCAAGAAAGCCGTCATTCGGAAACATCATGTTTCTCACCCGGCCCTGAAGCTGTAACATCACACCGGAACCACTCCTCGTCCTATTTCGTGACAACTTCGACCTCGACCGTGCGTCACATGAGCACTTCGTCGTCCGTTACCGCAACGCCCTCTGGCATCGGGGCAGTCGCAGAAACCAGCCGGAGGGAATTGGAGTCTCCCACCAGTGTCTATGAGACCGAAAATGCTGCAGTCGACGATGCGTCGGCCGTCTCCTCCCTTTCCGCCGGCGCGATGCCTCAAGAAGAGAACACCCAATTTGAGGCCTTGAAAACCAGCAACACGAATACTGCCCAGCGGCCCGAACCGCGGAGGCAGGGCACGCAACTCACCGAGGACGACCTGTTCAGGGCGCTCTCGAGACGCCGCACCAACGCGACAAATCAGTCAGACGCCGAGCAGGAAGAAGAGCAGCAAGAGGTTGAGCGCCTCATGTCCAGAATCTTCGGCCGCGCCCGCCAAGCGCAGAGTGAGGAGGAGAAGACTAGGCACAGCGGCGTCGTGTTCCGCGACCTCACCGTCAAGGGCGTCGGCCTCGGCGCGAGCCTGCAGCCCACAGTGGGAGACGTGTTTCTCGGCCTGCCGAGAAAGCTGAAGCTGCTGGTCACCCGCGGTCCGAAAGCGGCCTTCGCCAAGCCACCGGTGCGCGAGCTCATCAGTCACTTCGACGGCTGCGTGCGGCCGGGGGAGCTGCTCTTGGTCCTCGGCCGCCCCGGATCGGGCTGCAGCACGTTTCTCAAGGCGTTTTGCAACCAGCGGGCCGGGTTTACGTCGGTTGAGGGAGATGTCAGCTACGGAGGCACTGATGCCGAGGAGATGCGGAAGAGGTTCCGCGGAGAGGTCATCTACAACCCCGAAGACGACCTCCACTATCCGACATTGACGGTGAAGAGGACGCTGCAGTTCGCTCTTCAGACGCGAACCCCCGGCAAGGAGTCCAGACTCGAGGGGGAAAGCCGTGATGACTACATCCGCGAGTTCATGCGAGTCGCAACCAAGCTGTTCTGGATCGAGCACACCCTCGGCACCAAGGTCGGCAATGAATTCATCAGGGGTGTCTCCGGCGGCGAGAGAAAGCGCGTCAGTATTGCTGAGGCGATGGTCACCCGAGCGTCGGTCCAGGGGTGGGACAACTCCAGCAAAGGCCTGGACGCCAGCACTGCGGTCGAATACGTGCGGTCGATTCGAGCGATGACGAACATGGCAGAGACGTCCACAGCCGTCTCGCTGTACCAAGCCGGAGAGCAACTCTACGACCTTGTCGACAAGGTGATCCTCATCGATGCGGGCAAGTGTCTCTACTTTGGACCGTCGGAAGCTGCCAAGCAGTACTTCATCGACTTGGGCTTCGACTGTCCCGACCGGTGGACGACCGCCGATTTCCTGACCTCCGTCACGGACGAACACGAGCGCCAGATCCGGCATGGCTGGGAGGACCGCATCCCCAGGACGCCGGAGGAGTTCGACAGGGCGTACAGGAACAGCGAGGCGTACCGCAGGAACATCCGCGACGTGGAGGAGTTCGAGTCCCAGCTCTCACAGCAGGCTGAAGAGCGGCGCCAGCACGAGTCCGAGAGGACCAAGACCAAGAACTACGAGATCCCGTTCCACAAGCAGGTCGTCGCGTGCACCAAGCGCCAGTTCATGGTCATGACGGGCGATCGGGCATCCCTCTTTGGCAAATGGGGCGGGCTGGTCTTCCAGGGTCTCATCGTCGGCAGTCTGTTCTACAACCTTCCCAACACCGCAGCCGGTGCCTTTCCCAGAGGAGGCACGCTTTTCTTTCTCCTGCTCTTCAATGCTCTACTTGCTTTAGCCGAGCAGACGGCCGCCTTCGAGTCGAAACCGATTCTCCTCAAGCATAAATCGTTCTCGTTCTACCGCCCTGCGGCCTATGCCATTGCTCAGACCGTTGTCGACGTCCCCCTGGTTTTCATCCAAGTGGTCCTCTTCAATGTCATCATCTACTTCATGTCGAATTTGGCAAGGACAGCCTCCCAGTTCTTCATCTCTACTCTCATTCTCTGGCTGGTCACCATGGTTACCTACGCATTCTTCCGTGCCATCTCGGCCTGGTGCAAATCCCTCGACGACGCCACGCGGTTTACGGGCGTGTCAGTGCAGATCATCATCGTCTACACGGGCTACTTGATTCCGCCCAGCTCCATGCGTCCTTGGTTCGGGTGGCTGAGGTGGATCAACTGGATCCAGTACGGCTTCGAGTGCCTCATGGCCAACGAGTTCTACGATCGTGAGCTCGAGTGCGGCCCGCCTTATCTGGTCCCCCAGGGTCCCAACGCCTCGCCCGAGTATCAAGGCTGCGCCCTGGCCGGTAGCCCTCCCGGGCAGACCATCGTCCCCGGCTCCAGCTACATCGAGGCGTCCTTCATGTACACGCGCGCTCACCTCTGGCGGAACTTCGGCTTTCTCTGGGCCTTCTTCCTTGCATTTGCCTTTCTTACCGCCTTGGGAATGGAGCGCATGAAGCCGAACACCGGTGGCGGCGCCATTACCGTCTTCAAGCGTGGCCAGGTTCCCAAGAAGCTCGAGAACACTATTGCCACGGGCGGTAGGGGGAAGAAGGGCGACGAGGAGTCCGGCGCGGTCGCCAACGGTTCTCAGACGGTCGCCGATGATGGTGCCACGAAGGAGAAGAGCAGTGAGAATACGATGGACCAGGTTGCCCGGAACGAAACCGTCTTCACGTTCCGCGACGTCAACTACACCATCCCGTTCGAAAAGGGCCAGCGCAAACTTCTCTCGGGGGTGCAGGGATATGTCCGTCCGGGCAAGTTGACTGCTCTCATGGGTGCATCTGGTAAGCAAAATCTCACATTTCACGATTGAATACTTCAGAACTCTAACAAGACCCAAGGTGCCGGTAAAACTACGTTGCTGAACGCCCTTGCTCAGCGTCTCAAGTTTGGCAAGGTTACCGGCGAGTTCCTTGTTGACGGCAGGCCTCTTCCCAAGTCGTTCCAGAGGGCGACAGGCTTCGCAGAGCAGATGGATATCCACGAACCAACGGCCACCGTCAGAGAGGCCCTCCAATTCTCGGCGCTCCTCCGCCAGCCGCGAGAAGTATCGAAGCAGGAAAAGTTCGAGTACTGCGAAACCATTATCGACCTCCTCGAGATGCGGGATATCGCAGGGGCCATGATTGGCAAAGTGGGCGAGGGCCTCAACGCCGAACAACGGAAGAGGCTCACCATCGGTGTGGAGTTGGCTTCTAAGCCCGAACTTTTGATGTTCCTGGATGAGCCAACATCCGGTCTCGACTCGGGCGCCGCCTTCAACATCGTCCGTTTCCTCCGCAAGCTGGCCGATGCCGGTCAAGCTGTTCTCTGCACCATCCACCAGCCGTCGGCGGTACTGTTCGAGCACTTTGACGAGCTTCTGCTTCTCAAGTCTGGTGGTCGCGTGGCCTACCACGGCCCGCTCGGCAACGACAGCAAGGAGCTCATTCAATATTTCGAGTCGAACGGCGCCCACAAGTGTCCCCCCAGCACCAACCCCGCCGAGTACATGCTCGAAGCCATCGGCGCCGGCGACCCCAACTACCAGGGCGAGGACTGGGGCGACATCTGGCTGCGCTCCAAGAACTTCCAGTCCCGGTCCAAGGAGATCGACGAGATGCTCGCCAAGAGGCGCGACGTCCAGCCCTCCAAGAGCCTCAAGGACGACCGCGAGTACGCCATGCCGCTCTCCACGCAGACGCTCGCCGTCGTGAAGCGGTCCTTCGTCGCGTACTGGCGCACGCCCAACTACATCGTCGGCAAGTTCATGCTGCATATCCTGACGGGGCTGTTCAACTGCTTCACCTTCTACAAGATCGGCTACGCCTCCGTCGACTACCAGAGCCGGCTCTTCTCCATCTTCATGACGCTGACCATCAGCCCGCCGCTCATCCAGCAGCTGCAGCCCGTGTTCCTGCAGTCCCGGCAGATCTTCCAGTGGCGCGAGAACAACGCCAAGATCTACAGCTGGTTCGCGTGGACGACGGCCGCGGTGCTCGTGGAGATTCCCTACGCTATCGTTGCGGGCGGGGTGTACTTCAACTGCTGGTGGTGGGGGGTGTTCGGCTGGCGGCTTGACGGGTTCACGTCCGGCTTCGGGTTTCTTCTGGTCATTCTCTTCGAGCTGTACTACGTCAGCTTCGGCCAGGGCATCGCCGCGTTTGCTCCCAACGAGTTGCTGGCCTCACTTATGGTTCCCATCTTTTTCCTCTTCGTCGTCAGTTTTTGCGGCGTCGTCGTGCCGCCCGCACAGCTCCCGGAATTCTGGAAGAGCTGGATGTACCACCTGAGCCCGTTCCACTACCTCCTGGAGGCTTTCCTCGGCGCCGTCATCCACAACCAGCCGGTCGAGTGCTCCGCGGACGAGTTCGCCAGGTTCCAACCCCCGCCGAACCAATCCTGCGAGCAGTATGCACAGTCGTACATCGAGCAGGCAGGGGGTTACGTCCGCACTGGAGAAGGCGGGATTTGCGAGTTTTGTCAATACGCGACGGGAGACCAGTTTGGCGCCGGGTTCAGCGTCTACTACAGCAACATCTGGAGGGACTTTGGCATCTTTTGCGGTTTCATTGTTTTCAACTATCTCGCGGTGTTCGTCGGCACGTGGCTGAAGTTTAGGGGAAAGAATCCCGTCAAGGCGATTAAGATGAAAGGGAAGGGCGGTGCGTGAGTCACGGGTCTGATAGATTTAGTTGGTGCGAAAGATATCGACGGTTGACAGGGGAAGCAGTGAGCAGTGTAAAGAATTCGGCTATCATTCGGATAGTGCTTGGATCAGATGTGGTATCGTAATTGAAGTCATTATGGCGCTCTGGATGCAAATGAAGGTATCTACAAGGCCAATTACTGTTCTAAATGGTCAAGGAGCAGGTTTCGCCAGCGTGTGCTCCGTCGTGTAAATCCCCCTTTACTTCTTAAAAGATCCGTTGGTGAGCTCGTCCTCCAAGTCGTAGTAAACCTGGAACTCGCAGTAGCAAATCTCAGGGTCGCTCTCGACATCAAAGTTGAACTGCGCCTCCTCGTCCGTGATGAGCACCTTGTTCAAGCCATTAGCCGCGGCGGACTCGGCGAGCAGCTGCACGCGGCACGCCCGCTCCATAGTGGTGTACAGGAACGCCGCCTCGTCGACGGTCTGGCCGACGGTCAGCAGCCCGTGGTTCCGCAGGATGCAGCCCTTCCCCTTGGGGCCGAGGGCCTTCGCGATGAGGTCACCCTCCTCGGGGCCCAAAACGACGCCGCCGTAGCTGTTGTACACGCTGTGCGCATCGCCCTTGAACTTGCACGTGTCCTGGGTGAGCATCTCCAGCCGCCGGCCGAAGACGGACCAGGCCTTGCCGTGGATGCTGTGGCAGTGGCACACGGCGTGGATGTCCGGGCGGGCCTTGTGCACGGCGGCGTGGATCAGGAAGCCGGCCGTGTTGGGCGGCTTGGTCCTGTTTCCGCCGATCACGGCACCGTCGAGGTTCACCAGGATCATGTCGCTGGCCTTGAGCAGGCCGAAGTGCCTGCCGAGCGGGTTCGTCCAGAAGGCGTCGTGGAACTCCGGATCGCGGACGGAGATGTGGCCGCTCATGCCCTCGACGTAGCCCTCGCGGGCCCAGTGGCGGAAGGCGGCGGCCATGTGCTCGAGCTGCCACTGGCGCTGGGAGGCGAAGTCGGGGAACTTGGGTATGCCGGCGAGGACGACGTCGCCGTGGGACATGGCCTGGAGGGGCGTCTTGTTGGCGAGCTCGTGGCCGTGCTTGGAGTGCGAGGCCTCCTTGGGCGCGACGGCGGTGCCGCCGACGGCTGGGGCGGTTTCGGTGATGGCGGACGGGGCCATTGTGGAGTTTTAGGAGCCGGTTTACGGACTTTGGCGGGTATGGGGTTGATGCTGGGTTTGTTGCGGCGGACTTCCTGAGAAGGGGACGGCGTGGAGTTCGATGAATCGGCGTGGTAGTTGATGAGAATGGACTTGGCAACAAATAGTGCTGTTGAACTGTCGATGGCGGATGATGAATATTAGACTGGGGAACGAGAAGGAAAGGATGGGTTGATAACGCACCAGTTGCGAAAGGCGCAATTGTCATAAAAAGTACCTTACCCAACGCACTCCCCTCGGAAAGATCTCGCCGGGGCGGGGTTGCGGGGATGAGATAAGGCATGACCGGGATCTCTTCCCCAGAGAGAGGACCGGGAACCGGGAACCGGCCCGGTCTGGTGTTCGGACGGCCGGTTACGGGCCACCATGCGGCAGGAGCGGTCTCGGAGGCAAAACTTGGGCCCCCGGCACGCGGATAGACTCAGACAGATAGATAGCCAATTCACGACGGCAATCAGGAGTAGAATCGCACTTGAATATAATTCCAACCTAAGTCAAACTTCAGGAGAGAGAAGTGAGCCGTGGTATGATGAAAACAAAACATCGCGAGAGGGTATGTTACAACAGCGAGCCCATGCAGATTCCGTCCGCCCTTCATAAACCAAGGAGAGGCTCTTATACAGCGACCGTTCCCGTCGTTACTCGATAACTTTTGTTTACCCATGCGTTGCAGCGCCCCGGCCTCTGGGCATGCCATGCCGCTCGCGCCCAGTTTCCTGGAGAATCCGGATCGACGCGAGATGTTGGCGACGCGAGGCAGGGCATGTACACCGGCCTTCCCATTAGGTGGTCATTAAATTAGCAAGCAGTCAACCTGCCTGGCGGTACTGAACAGCTCAAGAAAGCCAACCGGCTCTTCACCGCTTGGCCTGCAAAGCCTTGTCCAGACACTGGATGATCTGCCACGATGTTAGCAAGACAGCAGAATGGCTAGAACCCGGTGGCAACATACCTCGTCACCCCAAACGCCCTGGTTGCTGAGGTAGCGGCCCATTCCGCGAACCAACTCCAGCTGCTCCTCGACGGTCAAGCCGGTGACGGCCATCTCCATGACGCTCCCGAGGCTGGCCTTGTTGATGGCAATGAAAGAGTGGTAGTACATGTACGTGAAGAAGCCCATGATGAACTGGCAGTCCATGCGGTCCGTCATGCCTCCGTGGCCCGGGATGGAGTCGCCAAAGTCTTTGATCTTGAAGGTGCGCTTCAGTCCGGAGGCGAAGAAGCCGCCGAAAGGAGCGATGAGGGACGCAAAGGTCGCCAGAACTAGGGTGTGGAACTGCACGGGGGCGACGGTCAGGGAGACGCTCTCGTTCAGGTCGGGGGGCAAGAAGAAGAGGTGAGGCAGGCGGTAGGTCTTGGGGGTGAAAACGGGGTTTCGGTTGCACTCGAGGCCGGTGAAGATGTTCGCGCCGAGGTCCTGGGCAGGTCAGCAGGCCGGCACGTCTGATTCCAAAGCAGGGAAACACTCACGTTGACGGGGCAAAGGAAGAAGTCGGATCGCATCAGCAAGCTGGTCAGCATCATGCCGAAGATGATGGTCATGATCCAGGCGCCAACGAAGCCCTCGACGGTCTTCTTGGGAGACAGCTTGATCAGCTGGGTGCGACCAACGGTGATTCCGACAATATAAGCCCAAATATCGTTGGTGATGACCATGGCGGCCGGGAGGAAGAACCAGATCATGCCCTCGAAGACGTTGTTCATGATGAAGTGGGCCTGGACGACAATGAGGTACAGGGCCATGTGCGTCCACGCAAACTGGGTGAACTGGAACTTGTAGTGGCCGGCCTGAAGCGAGGTGACGAAGAAGACGAAGCCTGCAGACAGTCAGTTAGACACACCAGCATGCAGACGGCAGGACAGTGTCGCGGCGCCACGGCCGAGGCAGGAGGGCGTACCAAAGATGTAGAGAATAAAGCTGATAAAGCGGTGATGAGTGGCCAAAGGCAGCAGAACCTTGTCAACCAGGACGATGTGCTTGAAGTAGTAGATGACGGATTCTCCGTAGAGGAAGTACATGGTGGTCGCGAGCCAGTACCAGTTGAGACTCTTGGCGGAACGCAGCAGGCGGGCGCGGCTGGGAACGCTGGCGATGGCGATGACCTCCTTGAACGAGATAACCTGGATGGCGGTCATGATGCAAATGATGTAGATGTGGCCCATGAACAGGGCCGTCAAGAAGCCGGCGAACATAACGAAGGTCCAGAAGGTTCGGGTCATGAAGTTGGCCTTCTTCTTTTCGTACTCGGCTCGCTTCTCGTCCTCGGGAGACTGAGGTTGCTGTCGCGGGGGAAGCGCATCTCATGTTAGCAATGATCGCATCGGGGTCGCAGAACAGGTAGTTTGACGGGCGACGGAGGGAGGGGGCACGACTGGCAGAGGAGAGCGGGAGCCTACCTCGGCGATGTTCTGCAAGGAGCCGCTGGTCTTGAGCTTGGAGGGCGAGCCGTCTTCGCTGACGTCGCTGAAGCTGGAGCGGCGGCCATCGGCGGCATGGCCGTTGGACTTGTGGGGGAATTTGACCCCCCTCCGCGTGCGAGCCACCATTCTCTATGTGGTGGTAGTCGTCGAGGTGGAAGGATGCAGCGAGGCCGGGTGCTGTCTGAAGCGATCTTCACGACAGATGATCGAGAGCAGGAGAGGGAGACGTCGCAGCGAGGTGTTCGTCGCGGGTCGTCGTCGTCGGTGGGCGCGGGAGCGTTTTCGTAATGATCGCAAAAGCGGGTGGTTCGGATGCGGACACGGGCGGGAACCAAGGATTCAAGAGCGGAGGGTCGGCGCAAATTAGGCCGTTGGGGCGCTGGATGACAGGCGAAGGAATAACGGCAAAGGCGAATGGACGAAAATGCGAAGGGTCCGCGAAAAGTCGACAAGCGATGTCTGGCCTGTTTGGCGACTTGTGACCGGGGTGCAGAGGGGCGGAGTGTACGTCTGCGTCGCGGGCCGAGAGGATGTTTGTCTCGAAGAGAGTGACGACGTGGATGTTTTGTTGAACCGAGCGGTAATACGTAGGGTGATAGGTACCTATAAGGCGCTGTGAGGCAATGCGTGGGTGGGCTGGCAGCTCTACCAGCTCACTGGATGTAGCCCCGGAGATTTGGAAGACGTGACTGGCCGCATGGAAGGGTGGAGTCCCGACTTTTTTTTTTTTTAATGCCTTGTTGTTCAGTCTTATCAACCTACAGCAATGGCAGGATGCTTCTTGCTTATTTTCTACCAGAGTACCTAGGTACAGTGTTTCCCCCTCTCTCTGTTCGATATGCCCACAGAATGCCTGTGAAATGTGTCGTGACACTCATTGCCGGTACGATACTAAGGTATAGGCACCTACCTGCCTACGTACCTCTGAGGTTATCGAGGTACCCAGCAGCCCAGGTAGAAGCCCGGATGACGCTCCACTGTGCTCTCCAGTGCGTCCCGTCTCACCTGGGCACGGCGGATGATGACGATGCAGATTAGCGCGGGAAACGCTACGTCAGGCCTGTAGCTTGGCGGGCAGGTCCTGGACTGGTCCGACTAGGTAGAGATAGCAGAGCGGAGATTAGGTAATCATCTTATGCCTGGACCGAAGTGCCTACCTCCGCCCGGAATGCTCGTCGAGTCCGAAGGTGACGTTCCAAAATGAGGCTTCTTCTCTGAGAATCTGCTTAACGTCACAACTACCAATGCGTGGTATACCTTCAGAACTCAAGTGTTGCTAAGATACGTTTGTAAAGCGCGGCACTCCCAGCAGTTCCGAGTGTAGGTACCTATCAAAGTCCACTAGGTACGCGTATCCCAGGCTTGCAAGGACCCGAAGCCCGCCCGACTCCCTGCACGGAGTATTGTGCCCATGTGGGAGAGCATCCCTTGCCCATCAAAATTGTTGAGTTGGCCGATGGAGTCGCTACAAGACTTTTTTTTTTCCTGTGCCTTATTCTCACTACTCCCTTACTATCCGTCCTATTAGGAGGTAATAAACTACCTTACCTTGGCTGCTCGGGTACCTAGATGCGGAAGAACCGACGATTCGCAAACTCGTGCTCGATGGGGCCCTTAAGATTGGATAAATGGCAGCCAGCATGTCACAAGTCGGAGTCGCCGGACTACCAGCGCGAATGCATCTGAACCCCAGTTGACATCATCACATGTTGCCCGGACCTTAGCCCGCCCGCTTCATTAAGTGTTTGCCGGCTTTTCCCATCGCAAAGTGCAAGCTAATGCCCAAGGTCGAGGTGCTGAGCTAATGAAGCCTTAGGTAAGCACCCATGCCAGGTGCCTACACAAGTACTAGGTGCCTGACCTTAGGTAATACGCCATCAAAGCGCGGGGACCCTAGTGATAGGTAGGCAGGAAGCGCGTCGCTCTCGTTCGCGTTCCAATGCGAAACGCGATAAGATAAGGAAAGTGTCTTCGGCCGCCTGGTCTGGCCCGCCACTATTCGCACCAGAAAGCCAACAACCTCCAACCCAAACGTGCCCTGTCCTCTACAATGCGTTGGATAACGCTCCTCCGGCAGCTATGGACGACTTCTCAGACGAGGACTTTGACGAATTGAACGACATCACCCTCCAAGAGCTCGAAAACAACGCCATCCAGCTCACCCAAGCCCAGCGCAAGCCCTACTCCTCCCGCCCTCCGAACCAGTCGCAGATCGAGAACTACAATGACCTCGAGTTTGAGGACGATGATCTCGACTACACCGAGGTGACGAACGAGCTTCTCCCTCCCGTTGCTCGTCCCATTCCCGACAAACCGGCAGCTCAGCATCAGTCACACCTGGCCCGACGACCCTCGCAGCCCCCCCAGCAACGCTGGAAACCGCCTCCCGCTCCCACGAACCCCCCCATTCTCTCCTCAAGACCGCGATATCCGCCGCCACCGGTGCCTTCTTTCGCCCCGCCCCAGCAGTCCCAGCGCTTTTTGCCTTCTGTGGGTGCCCCTCGCCGCCCTCAGCCAACCCAACTCGGCAGGCCTCCGCCCCCATCTTCTGTGCAATACAATCCCACGCAGTCCCAAGCCCAGACGACCGCGGGCTCCGGTAATGACATCGTCGGCGCCTTGCAGAAACAGCTCAAGGCCCTCGAGGCTGAACTCAACGCCGCACGAGGTGAGGCTGCCATTATTCGGTCCAACTCTACGAGGGCCCAGCAAGAACATGTCGCAGAGGTTGCACGCCTCAAGAAGCAGAATGCGGAACAAGCTGCCAAGCAAGAGCGCGCTGTCGAGGCCGCCATCGCGGCCGAGAGACAGGTCACCACGGAGCTGCAGTTTCTGCAGCAGGACATGAAGGAGGCCACAACCAGACCGCGCCGAAGGGATGCTGTCCAGGAAGCACCTGTGTCAGGCACCAGTACCCCGAAGAAGACGACCAAATCTTGGGGTATGGCCGACGGCTTCGACGATATGGATATCGTCCCGAGCCCTACAAAGACAAGGGGGAAAGCTCGAGATGGTGGCCCTGTTGCCGTACCGCTGTCGGAAAGAACACCGACCAAGGGCAAGCGGAAGCGCCCTGTCGTCGACAGCCCTGTCATGGCTTTGGAGACCAATGAGGACGTGGTTATGATCGACGATGCAGTTGTTGCGGCAGTGCCTGCCCTTCAGCAGATTCCTGGATCAAACGTACTCCCCTTCGAGGTAAGCCGAGCCTCACTCGTTCGCCGCATGCTTGGCCTTCATGCTAACGCACGTAGTTCCTCCAAGTTATCCTCGACCATGGCTCGTTGCATGGAGAACCTCCGACTTTTGACATCCTATCCCGCTACGCGTTTCCGTCGGATCCGACGACGTCCCTCGCCGCGCTCATCTTCAAGGAGCTGCCGTTGATGGGCAACCCCCTAAATCCAGTACAACTCCTGGTGGACTTTGCACGCATGGTTATCCGCATGTGGGAGCAATGTCTGAGTGAGAAGTTCTTTCGACCCATTTGGGACCTTACCTCCCTGCTTTCCTTCACTCTGCAGCTGCAAACCATGTCTGTGGTTCCTCAAATCCTGAAGGAACTGGTTCCGACAGCGCAGCGTTGCGTCTACTCGGTTGCCGAGTTACGTTTCCGGAGCATCGACGGTGATATCTCCTCCGATCCAGCAACTGAGCCACTCGACCAGCATATTGACACCACGTATATCCTGTCATTACTCTACGCCTCTGCCGCAGCTTGCGCCACTGCCGTGACGGAGACTGAAAACGGCCCGCAGACCAGACAAGCTGAGTTCTGGCAGCTCATCACCGTTGATCTAGCTCTCGTGCTCTTGACGCCCAAGCAGAGGCTAGACGATATTCTCATCATGCTCGACATGCTCTGCACCTCGGCTCTCCCTGACTCCCTCGGGCCAATCGTCCCCCCCGGAAGAGAACCCGATCGTTTGATCATTGACAAGGTGTCTTTGAATCTCGTCGACCTGCCTCGAGCGGCTGTCACAACAAGCGAGAAGCAAACCGTAAGATTCGCTGCCCTGCGGACGCTTATGGCATTCGCACGCACGCCATATGGAGCACGGCAGATCGCAAGCCACGTCAGTGTCATACCGCGCTTGGTCACGGCGCTGAGCGAACTTGTCGACGTTCTGTATGACCTCTCGGATCCCGTGGCAGACAGCACTGATGGCGGTTCCTCCCCCCAGCGCAAGGACGGGGCCGTGGACGCTACCCCAGATGATCCCCGTGATAGGGCCGAAAATGAACATGACGGACGTCGTGGCCCGTCGCAGCTGATATCCCAAATCATCCTCTTACTTCACTCGTTGGCAATGGACCCCAACACTGCCAACATTGCCAACATCCACTCGAAGCTCTCAATATCCCACGGCGGTCCGCAGCGGTACATGCTTTCGCTCTCTCGTCTCAGCTTCGCGGAAGAAGACCTGGTCTACGAGTCCAAAATCGATGCAGACACAGTCGACAGAGCCCACGAACTCCTCGAGCTTGGCGTCACTCCGGACGAAGGTGAGAGCATAGCGGAGTCGTTTGGTGTGTGACGAGCTACGACCACGGGTTCCGTTGGGATGGTTTCGTCTCTTCGTACAGACGAAAACGACCGTCCGTTGTTACCGATCTTGCTCTTGCAGGAAGCGCAGCAGCCTCCAAGTGCACCCGCACGGGCTGTGGTGATCCAGTGCCAATACCCATTACCATGGTCTTGTCAGTACCAGCGGATGCGGGTGCGCCAAGGTCGCCACGGTCTCGTGCGGCTTCTCAGAGATGGTGCGATAATTGTCAAGAAGTCGCTGGCTTCTTCTGTCCTGACCTTACATCGACCAAATGCAGGCGTTCGGCGGCTACAAGTGTGATGGAGGCCCTGGGAGGAAGCCAGAGCCAATGATTCATGCCGTGGCTTATAGGCCAAACCTCAATGGGGGTGGAGTTAGCGCAGCTATCAAAAGACTCTTGCTGAGCTAGCGTTATCATTGCACGTGAGAGTCTTGAGGCCGCCAGTCACAATGAAGCAGCGCCCTCAAGGAGACAGCTTTCCGACAAGAGACTCGGCCGAGACTTGAGAGACAACAACTTGGAGCTGGATTTCCCTACGTGCACTACCCGATGTTCTTGTCACCATCTTGTCTTCAGACCGGCCGGGCTGGAGGTTCACGCACTGGACGGACGTCGCACTGGCCTTTGCGCTAAGAATGAGGCGAATCGTTTTTGCTGATCCCCAAGCTCGACAAGCAGCTCGAAACGCGCTGTCTAGCCTCGTTGATCCGGCCGGTGCTGACTATGGATAGAAACTGGCGGTGCTAGTCAGGCCCAAAGGCCCCAAACCTCGTCCTAGACGTTAGCGTCCACGAGAGATGATCCAATTCTCGTCGCACCCCTGAGTCAAGGAAGTGATGCTCTGTAGATAGGGCAGCCACTTCCGGTCGTTCGTTCCAAATCCCCTATTGCTGGTTGGACTTGTCATGTCCGAGCCCGGTTGGTCCGGCGTGGTGTGGGAGGGGCTGAGCCGGAGTCAAAGCTACGACGGCATCGAGACTTTGGCTGGAGTCGACTCGAGTTGAGTCGGGTCGGAGTCAAATGCAGCCAAGTCCGTAAGCGAGGGGATGCACAGGGCATGTCATCTTTTCAGTCGCAAGCGTGGAAAGTCGGCCGTTAAGCTTTCAGGTCATACACATGGCCGGCCAGGGACGGGGGTGAAGCCACTTGTGCGCTTTAGACGCTCAAGTCTCCGATGGATGCATATGGAGGGGACGTATTAGATGTGCAAACCCCCTCCCGCCCGGCCTGGACTGCGCGGACTGCATATATCATACGACTTGGCCCATCCCCTCCTTTCGGTTTCCCAGAGGGTAGGTTGCTAGAAACAAGAGCAGTCCCCTTCTCGCGCTTTATCGTCTGTTCTTGTGTTCCTGGCGTTCAAACAACCGCCGCTATGAACATCCTCTTTCTCTGCACCGCGCACAACTCGCTCTCGCAGCGCCTCTATCTGGAGCTGTCCAAGACGCATACCATCACAATTGAGTATGCTCTATCAGATGCGGCCATGATTGACGCGGCCAAACTGGCCAAGCCCAACCTCATCATCTGCCCGTTCCTCACAGCCCGAGTGCCCCGCGAAGTCTACGACAACTATCTCACACTCATCATCCACCCGGGCCCACCAGGTGATGCCGGTCCTAGTGCCCTCGACTGGGTTCTCATGGGGGACGACGGCTCTCAGCCCGACTCTGAGACACTGGTTCAGAGCAACGGTTGGAGTGAGTTCGGTCGGCCTTACTGGGGTGTCACCGTCCTGCAGGCCGTCGAAGAATTCGATGCCGGACCGGTATGGGCTTTTGAACAGTTCCCTCTGCAAATCGATTCGCCCACCGTCACCAAGTCGAGTCTTTATCGTGGCCCCGTCACGCGGGCCGCCCTCACAGCCACCCTGGCAGCCATCGAGCGTATCCAGACAGCCTCAGTCCAAGCCGCCTCCCCCTACACTCCTCCCCCGTCGCCGGGTTGTGACAAGTTCGCCCCGCACCTTGTCAATCCTCTGATTGAAGCAAACCCCGCCTACCGCGACGCCTCGGTGACACTGCAGAAAGCCTTCCTCGGCGGAGCCACACGTCATCGGCCCCTTCTCAAGGCCGCCCAGCGCGACTTTGATATCCAGTCGCACACAGCTCGGGAGATATCGCGAAGGATTCGGTCATCGGACTCTCAGCCCGGCTGTCAGACCAGACTCTTCGGGCCCAGCCTGTACGTGTACGGAGGAACCATCGAGGAGGGCGAGGAGCTCACCTCCCAGGCACGACCAGGTGAGATCGTCGCCTGCCGGGACGACGCCGTATGCGTGGCGACGTGCGACGAGAAGGCCATCTGGATATCCCACATACGCCGGCTCAAGAGGAAGACGGACTCGATGCTGTGGCCCAAGGTGCCCGCCGTCTCGGGCCTCAAGGACCTCGGGATCCTAGACGGCGACCTCTTCGCGGAGAACCGCGTCTCTCGGGCGACCATCGACTGGTCGCAATCCCCCCACCTCACGAAGCAAGACATCTGGGTCGACTTCCAAACGTTTTCCGGCGCGAGGAGGGTGGCGTTCCTCTACTTTGACTTTTACAACGGCGCCATGAGCACGGAGCAGTGCTCCCGCATGATCGACGCGCTGGACTTTGTCATTTCCAGCCATGTCGTGGAACGCCCCCTCAGCGCCGTGGTGCTGATGGGCGGCGACTCGTATTTCAGCAACGGGATCGCGCTCAACGTGATCGAGGCCGCGGCCGACCCGGCCCTCGAGTCCTGGCTGAACATCAACCGCATCGATGACGTGGTCCACTACGTCCTGCACGAGTTCCCGTCGCGGAACATACTCACGGTCGCCGGCGTCAGGGGCAACTGCGCGGCGGGCGGCGTCGCCCTGGCCGCCGCATGCGACCTGGTCGTCTCCGGTTCCGAGGTGGTGCTCAACCCAGCCTACCGCGCCATTGGCCTGCACGGTTCCGAGTACCACTCCCTGTCGTACCCGGGGCGCTGCGGCGCCGCGGGGGCCACCAGGCTGCTGCGCGACATGACGCCGCTGTCGCCCTCCGACGCGTGGTCCATGGGGCTGGTCGACCACGTCCTGCCGGGGACGGGGGCGCTCCTCGACACCCGAATCCGCAAGCACGTCAAGTCGCTGCTCCTCAGCAGCAGCAAGCCCGCCCCCGGGGCCTGGAAGGGCAACGTGGACGTCTCCGCCGCGGGGCTCGCGTGCGCCCGCGCCCAGGAGCTCGGCGAGATGTCCAAGGACTTCTGGAGCGCGCGGTCCGCGAGGTACCACCTCCGCCGCAGGGACTTCGTGCGCAAGGTCAGGGCCGCGAGGACGCCGCTGCGGTTCGCGACGCACCGCCGCGGGGCTGGGGAGGTGGACGAGGAGGAGTCGGACGACTTTGACGACGTCGTCATCTTCGAGCGCAAGGCGAGGGCGACGCTGATGGCGGACAAGCTCAAGGAGTACGTCGAGAACATGACCTCGACTCGCAAGGACACCAGCCAGGGAAACAACGCCTCGCTTCATTCCAGGGCGGCGAGCGAGAGCGTCAGCAAGAGGGATCTGAGGCCGGTGTTTTCGTGCTACTACGACGTCACGGCTTCATGAGAGACTGGCGGTAATATTTGTCGTTTCTTTACTCAACTTTTTCTGCCCGGCAAATTGCGTGCGTTCGGCAGTAACAACATACCCAGTCAACGAGACAGTTGGTTTCTTTATTACAATATTCGCAACTCAACGGATGGCACATACAAGGTCTCCTTAGTACCAAATAATAATTTCATAGTGTCAATGTTATCTGTCCGCTCTACCTTGCGATCGTGGAGGTGATGCCCGGCTGTGACATTAACCATATCATAACGATGACAGCCAGAGTAATTGCGTTTCCTACTCGTCCGGGCACTACTCACGACACGTTTTCCACGGTGCCTCCCGGAACATGTCACGCATGCGAGGGCGAGCTGAGAGCCCGGGAACCGTCGATGCCATTGTTCTTTGTTCACTGTCAACGGTAGCGTGGCGCGTTGGCTGAACTCTGTTGTCACGATAGTAGACGCGTCCCATCAACAGAGTTTTGCTGGCTTCACGGCTACCCGGGTAGTCTGGCTTACCAACACCAGTCAGCTCTTACATGTCAGCTGTCGTCTGAACCTACTAGAACCGCAGGTTCAGGGGCGAGACCGAGTTCAAGGCCAACTTCTCTTTCAGGCCTGATTCATGGGATCGTACGACCTGCCCTGGCAGCCTGGCTCGTACCATATTAGTGTCTGTCTGTTTACTCGACTCCCTGACCCCCTTCTCGTCCACGACCCCCTTCTCGGGCCGCGACTCAGGACCAGGCGGGTCCCGCTCGGCTCCGGAGGTCCAAGTTTCTCTGCCCCATGGGAAAACCGTTATAGGGCAAAAGGCTTGGCATGAATATCTCCCACGTACGAACCTCCACATCCCGCCTCGGACTCTATTTCTAATTTGATCTGCTGTGGAATCTGAAGCAATCGACCGTCTCTATAAATACGTTTACGAGGCGGAAAAATCGGGGAGGGCGCGCCCCACGAGCAGCGTGGCCGCACCGACGTTGCACGAGCTTTCTCAGGGGGCACTAACTCTCCCCCTTGTGAGACGCCGAGTCCAACGACTTTTCGGACTCGTGCGAGGTGGCCGCTTCCGAGGCCAGCCCCAGCCCAGCCCCCGGAGCTCTTTGTTCTCTTCTCTGGAGTGACACCTACGTCAGCGGGGTGGTTGATGGCGGCCTCTTTTCTTTTTCTTCGTGTTACTTTACCCTAGGTAGTTTGCCTAGTTCAGCAGCGGCCATCCCTCCGCCGCCCAGTCAGCTCGCGATTCGCTATCGTCGCGCCCCCGCAGATCACGAAGCTAGCTGGCTTCCTGGGCACTGGGGTGAAAATCACCCGACGCTTTTGCGGGAGCAATGGAGATCCTAACCCACACGAAGCGGCAGGATGTGCCGGGCCAGCGGGCGTGCTAGGAGGGGGGGAAGATGAGAAACCAATTGGAGTTGTTGGCCTTATCGCGATTTGAGAGATGTTTTTGGTGCAAAAACAGGCGATCTGGGGTTTCTGGGGTGCATAAGAAGGAATGTTGTTCACGCGGGCCGGCGCGATGCGTGTCATTTCCATGGATCGCACGGTCGACAAGCTCCTCAAATCATAAAATATGAATGCACTGGATATCCGAAGCGGGCGCCGCGTGTCCTTTGGCAGGGGGGGAGCTGGCAACATTCGTGAGCTTCGTCTCCCGCTGGGACTTTGCAGCCTAGTCATCAACTGAATTTTCTAACATTTCCCTTCCACAGGTCCTTACTATGACGCAAAGGTTCCTGGCGATGACTCAAGTCATTGGGGTCGACGCCGAAGTAGCATTTGGACCTCGAGCTCCTCCGGTACGACGGAAATAGGGTCAAGTTTTGTCCACGGTATACGAGACATGTTCAGGAGAAGGTCACTTGACGATACACCGGAAAAGACAAATGCTTTGAAGAGGAAGGAAATGCATTAGTTTGACGGGAAAATAATACTCAAAACATCTTTCTATTCAGTCCAGCTGCACAGAACTGTGCTTCAGCTTAGAGACCGTTGGCTGTCACGCCGCTGACGTTCCACGAAAGAAGAAAGTGAGACAGAGAAACAGGTGTCTCAATGGCCTATATCAGGTTCAATATCGCCAAAACCCATATTTCAACGACTTGCTAATTAGCAGCTTTTGAACGTTTCACCTGATGATAACTGACTTTACTACAAAATCAAGGTTATTATTGAGTGGGAACGCGATAGAGTCTTGTCATTGCCAAAAACGAGAATCAAAAGCACCGCGTCAATACCGACGATATACACAGAGGTTAGAATCGCTTTCTGATTTTGGCAGCCTTCCAGGTAAGATTGACTATAATAACCCCATAGTGTGAAAGTTTCCTCAGGTAGTGTTGCTGAAGTCAATAGGCCACGGAGAGCATTCCGTCATAATCAGACTGCCCATTTGTCTTTGCATTAGCTCATGTTCTTCTCATAGGTTGAGACAAATCTTCCGTCCGGCGTCTACAAAGAGCCGTTTCTCGTTCGTCAATGTCGCGAGCGCCTAGAGAGGGGTCGAAGATCGGCATCGACGCTAAAGTCTCACGGCAGCATGAGCTTCATCTACTTCCCGAGACACCGTCCAATGGAGCGATGGATCATCCTGCGGGAAGACTTCAGTCTCCATCACTTGCATTGAATAGATTCATCTGGCCAGCCCGCCCCCCCCCCCACGACATGCAGCTCCCCCTCCATCTGAAAATATCAGGCATCCCAGTCATTGTCAAATCGGACGGCCTCCGGGGCGAGGAGGAGCTAGCAGCACGTAAAAGCTACTGCAGGCATTTTATGCTAGCAGCCTGGGACTTTCTATTAGCTCTAATTTGATACTTGCACATGCTGAGATGTGTTAAAGCTTGACACTGCCTTCTGCATTTCTTAATTCTTTCTCGTAATAAGCCTGTAGGTTACAAACACGTGTTACTTCTGATATCACCTGGCAGAATATGACATGGATAGGAGGAAACCAGTAAGTTCACACTGAGTCCTCCGCGAACACAAGTTGAAGATGAGATATCCTTATGAGCTCTGTTCAATGAAGTAAGTTACCTAAAATCTCACAATTACACTTCTCTGGTCGCAAAGAAACGTACAATAGGCTCTATTCCGTAAGACGAAGCACGCCTCAAAAGTTGCGCACCCATGTAGAAGTTGGCTCGGCTCTGTTCATATGTTCCGCGTAGTTGTCAATGTCGTTAGTTCTTTTCTACAAGACCCCCGAAAGTTGCCAGGATTCTGGAAAACATGCAATCAATTCCATTTCGTCACCTCAAACTTGGGAGGTCCGTTCGCACGTCAATCCGCGATTCGCTGTCCGCGAGGAGGGGTAGGCCCTGACACAGTAGAGTTCCGGCTCGCCGGACGAGCGCCCGTAATAGCCAATACCCAGCCAGGCGGCTCAAGCTTTGAAACGCAGCTCAGGTTTGACCTCAACCGGCATATCAGAATCCATTGCAACTCCAGTCTGTCTCGCTGAAAACCCGGCTGTTGACAGCAAAACATGTACAACAGGCACGAAATCGATGCCGATGGCGATCTCACGCTCATACTCAACCGGGCGTCCTTCGACGATCGCGAACCCGAGGTCAAGGCCGAGGCCGGTGCTGACGCCGAAACTGAAGCTGAAGCTGAAGATGAGGACGAGACGTTACGAAACGACGAGTTGAGGGTATCATCGAAGGTTCTGCAGCTCAACTCGCCCGTGTTCAAAGCAATGTTGAGCGGGAACTTCAAAGAAGGCACGGAGCTCGCCGAGAAAGCACAGCAGTCGATCCCGTACGACCTGGAGCTCCCGGACGACGACGCCGAGGCCATGTTCATCCTCTGCCAAATACTCCACAACGTATACGTCCCCGAGAGCCCCACCCCGGTAACTCTGGAGAAGATCGCGTACATCTGCGACAAGTACGAGTGCATCAACGCGCTAAAGTACTGCGGGATCGTGTGGATCAGGGACTGGCTGCAGCAGTTCGACGACGAGGTGCCGGCGATGAGGGACTTTTGCCACATGTTGGTCTTTGCGTACGTTATCGACCTCCCGGTCGAATTCTCGGAGATCTCGTGGCGGATCTTCCTCTACCACGAGGGCCCCTTTTCGGCAAACTCGCAGCAAGTGAAGATGCTGATAGACCATCCCCTTCTACACCACAATCTCATCAGTAAGACCAATCTCCCAACTATTTCCCGTCTTTCGACACCTCTTGACTGAAGAAAACAGGATGCCTCGAGACCAAGAGACACGAGTCCTGCAACTCGTTCTACAAAGGCGTCATAAGCCCCATGACGTGGGACTGGGACACCTCGGACGGCACGTGCTCGCGCGCGTCCAAGGCCCTCGGCTTCTACGTCGAGACGCTGCACAAATCGGACCTGCTGCCGCGGGACATCGACTTCACCAAGCACAAGTTCTGCAACCTGCTCGACACGGCCGTCAGCCTGCCTAAGATCACGATGAAGGACTTCCCCTGCATGCGGGAGGTCGGGGTGTGCCAGTGCCGCTCGAACCGGTACATCAACCGCAACCTGACGGGCGAGCTGGAGAGGGAGGCCGGGAAGATCATCCAGCAGAGGCGGGTGTTCAACTGCCTCGACTGCTTGAAGACCGGCGGCGTCTCTGGGAAGGAGGAAACGTGTCGCGTGCCGCACTTTTGAGTACGGAAGATGTTTTGGTTTGGTTCATCTTCTTCATGACAAGGTGCTGAGGGTGTCAATGTAGCAGCCTATAGAGCTGCCATCGCTCATGATTTTGCAACGTTGCTGATGATCTTCATGATCGTCTTTGTATCGGTTCGGTGATGGACGAGGAGGATACCGTGGAAGTAGAACATGAATATTTTACTGTGGCATGAGAAGTTCTGGGCTTGAGTCCGTTGGGGGCGCGTGCCTCGAGACGTACGAGTCCCGTCGGCCCGATCTGTGGTGTGCCCAGAGTATTCGCACCATCGGTGACATGTCCAATAGTGCCAGAAAAGTCGCCAACGCCGCGATAGAGGCTTTCCAGTGTTGCCTCGTTGACTCATTGTGTTGGTTCGCCATAGCCTCCCTCCCCCCGTAGACGACATCCATGTTAGTGGATCGGGTCGCATGATTGACTGACCAATGCGGTTTAAGTGCTGGTTGCCCAAGCAGACACAGCCGGTGTTGTTGGCTGGCCTTCAAGGGTTTGAGACCAAAGTCCCATTCGTATCCAAAGATGAGTCCCCAAGGTTGACTTCAACCGCATGCTGCATGTGAGTCATGCCAAGCTGTATGGCAACTTTGATACAAAAGAGCGTCGACTGCCCACACGCTATTGTTTTCGGGTGTTATCTGGTACTATATGCGCACTCTCTTTTGCTCCTTCTCCCCTCACTCCGACTCCGGGTTTACACACTAAGCATCCACTTCAACGCTGAAATCATGTTTGAAGACCCCGATAGGTCAGCTGAACACACTCCATCCATCTGTCACATATGTGGCTTGGTGGCCCAAGACATGGATGCCGGATTTATCCTAGAAATGTTCGAGTATGAGAGCTCGCGTCCAGAGGGCGTGGCAAAAGACTGGGAGACGTTGGACGCACAACTGAATTGGTTTTCCGACTTGCGCCTGCTCTGCGACCCGGACGACGAGTTTGGGCAGCTTCTCCCCGACTTCACGTATGAGGAGATGTACAGCAACTACGTCGACGAGAACGACCCGGACATGCCGCCGCCTCGGCCGAGGTCCCAAGCCTCCGACATCGAGATTT
The DNA here is from genome assembly GCA_014235945.1 of Colletotrichum plurivorum. Classification (NCBI taxonomy): domain Eukaryota; kingdom Fungi; phylum Ascomycota; class Sordariomycetes; order Glomerellales; family Glomerellaceae; genus Colletotrichum; species Colletotrichum plurivorum. The sequence goes on from WIGO01000161.1 coordinate 24,220, forward strand.
ATCCCGCCACGCCACGGGAGGGACTCAGCTTTGACGTAGAGGATCCGGAAACCGGACGCTCTTGGTACGCGACGGTGTTCTGGGTGTTCGGAAAGACGAGCGACGAGCGCGTCTATGTCGTCACGCACGCCGCTTGCCTGGAAATTGCCAAGATGGTTTTGGCCTCGTCTCGTATCGCACACGTTAGAGACATGCGCGGTCTGTTCACGGCCCTTCGTTGGAGGCAAGGAATAGCGACGAAATGCGTCTACACGACCAACTACCGCGAGGCCGCCCGTCCGAAGGTGAACTACACTCTTGCGGATCACAACTACTACATGCCCGACTGCAACTGGGGGTTTGACGAATGCCCGGGGATGGAATGGCCCGGCCCTTACGGTTCTGCGCGGGCGAACCTGTGCTATGTAGGTTTCCAACTCGCCTGCCGTCACTGTTTTACATACCTAGGTACGCGGGCCGGAACAGTAGCTTACAGACAAACAAGACCCTTCTCAGGCACCCCTTGAAGATCGAAGACCTGACGAACTGCCTTCTGCGAAATCTCAAGCCGTGTAGGTCAGAAGTGACCTTGTCTGCTGATTCTGCCAGGACTGCCGAGGGCCTGGCCAGGATGCCACCTGAGATCCTGGATCTCATCTTTCTTGAGATGGGACGTGACCTGCCGAGAGCCTCCTCCCGCCTAGTTTCTCAGAAGCACTGGAAAGAACAGCTCAAAGCTGGCAGCAAGGGACTTCTCCCATGGCTGTGGGACATCGACGCCGATCTCGTCGACCAAAAGGACGCCGAACGGTGCCCGGAAGGCTTCGAGTGGGACTGGGAGCTGTTAGTTCGCCAGCTCACCCGCGGAGTCGACTACGGACTCCGCCCCGGCAAGGGCAAGGAAAAGGAGCAGGAAAGAAACCCCGACGAGGAGGACGAAGAGCATCGGTGGCTGTGGACCACCGTCGGCACCGGCTACCACACCGACCTCGCCCACGTGCCGGCCGGGCTGCACAACCGCCGGCGCATCTGGCAGCTGGTGGAGGAGATGTTCGTGGGCGACGCCGTCCCGGAGCCGGAGCTGACGTACTCGTATCTGAACGGCCCCAGCCGTGCCCATTGGAAACTCAAGAAGGAGTGGGTTTTTCTTTGGTGGGACAAATCCGGCGCCCTGCTGCCCTCCCCGATCTGGATTCCGTGCATCAACCGTTTCTGGCCGGCATCACAAGACGGACGGCATGTTGGCCTTGCGGAGGCCTTCGGTAGAAGGATAGGAGGGGAGGTCTTTGCAAAGGACGGCGCGCGTCCGGTTCAGTATTGGCACGCCGAAAAAGAGCTGCAGGGAGCAACGGTGGAGGAGGTTTATGCCGTCCTGCGGCCCTTGGGCTACCCCGTTTGAAGCTTTTCGGATCGTTGAAGAGGGTGAGAGAATCGAAGTGTGTTTACTTGAATGTATAATAGCAGCAATCATTTTCATATTTTCAAACATTCGTTGTGAGGTCATCTCAAAACCATTGAAAAGGCTATTTTACCATCATTCGATGAACTACCACCTTTCAGAAAGTAATAAGGGCCAGGGGCATTTTCGCCCTCCATATCCAACCCAAGCAACCCGAACCATTCTTGTACGGCAAGGCCACACCCAGAGATCAGCTGCGAATAAGCCCCCAAACGACATTCACCATCTTCTCCCCGTTATAGCACTGCACGCTCCCCTGCAGCCCCAGCTTCCCGTCCTGCTCCATGACCGCGTACCGGTTCGTGTAGAACCGGATGTCGTTCGTCCCGACCGCCACGGGGCTCCCCTTGCTGTCGTCGTTGACCCGGACCGCGAAGCTGCACGTCCCGGAGCCCGCCACGCGCGCCCAGCCGTCTGCGCCAACAAAGTCCCCCGGCTGCACAGTCCAGAAGCCGTTCTTGTCGTCCAGGGAGCTTGCCAGGGCTCTGCAGTCCGCGGCCAGCGGCGCGGACGCGGAGAAGTCGGTCCAGGGGTCCTGGCCCAGCTCGCCGCACCACTCGTCCCGGCCGGAGGAGAAGGGGAAGCGTTTTGAGAGGCGGGTCGGGCGGGAGCCGTCTGAGCCACGGGTGAACTTCAGGCTGGGGTTGGGGTGGAAGTCGTCTGGGGAGACGGTTCGCGGGGCCGTGAGACCGTCTTCAGATGCTGAGATGCCTGGGATGAGGCTTAGGGCCGCGGTCCAGAGGAGGGCTCTGGCGAGTGAACAGAGCGACGGGCTGTCCATACTTTGCGAGTAAGTGCCGGTACGAGCTGGTGGATATAGCTTCTTAACTGGTCGAGCCCTGGGAAACGATGGATGAGGGTGAGCAGCCAGATAATTCAGATTTATCGCGGGCAGGAACGAGCTCTTAAATATTGGGCGTCATGGAAAGACAATGGAATGTCAGGGGGAGTGAGATTTGAGAAGCTCGAGTAACAACGTAATCTCACCCAGGGCCATGTCGAGTCACCAACAAGTGACCACAAACAAATCCTTCGGCTGAGCTGCACAAACGCAGGGGGCGGACATTCCCCATTGCCGATTTGGCCCGGATCACATCGCAGCCCTCAATCATATCATACATGCTAGTACTATGGGGTCTGTTTGGTGCTGTTCGAACCTTACTGGAAGCTTATAGTGACGGTCCCAATGTGATGTGATGGAGAGCAGCCCCCGACAGCGCGGGGATTGGCACCGGAAGCGCCCAGCTCGGGGTGACATCAGTGTGGCATCGTGACAGGGGGCCCAATCACATCGTCGGGACGGCTCGCTGGCTTGGTTCAGGATCTGCAAGTCCCTCCACGGCACCAAATCCCACACGAAGCCACTGTGATCACGTCGAACCTGTGGACGTCCTTTAGGTAATTCACAGAAGTTTGGGTCGGGAACGTCTTTTACGCAGGCAATCCCCATTCCGGCGGGGGCCGGGGCCGATCTCCTTTGCCCCCTGCGGGATGATGCGGGGGCCGGGCAAGGAACGTGCAGCGACAATCTCGTTGGTAACGATTGGTGCTGGTGTGATATTCTAACTGAGACACCGTATCAGCCGATACTTGACGGTTTGCGTGTTTGCGAGAACAAGAACAGTTTGCATCACCAACCAACAGCATAGTCGCACAGGACGATGAATGGGGGCCGGCCGGTGCATTGCGGGGGCAACCCAGCTGCGAGGCCGTGATTTCATCCGGCTCGGCACCGCCCCCATTCAACGCGCGCAGCCCGCATCCAGCGTCTGCAGCTTACGCCGACCGGGCAACATCGTGCTCCAGGTTGGCCACTGCCCTTCTCACAGCATCCATGCCGCCCACGCCGTCTTCAAGGAACCTCGTCGCTTCGTATCGGTGCGGCTGGCCTTCTGCAAGGAAGAACTTGGCCTTCTCGTCTCCAAGACACTCGGCCATGTGCGCGCTCACGGCGAGGTCAACGTCGTCGTCGGCATCTCCCTGGATGATGGTGGTAGGGGGCCACGCCGCCAGCCTGTCCTTTGAGGCAGCATCGTCGACCTTGGCCCACTCGTACCCCGGATCGATTTCTCCGACGAGTCCAAGAAACTCGTTGCGGTGGAGGTAGTAGTCGTAGAGACACCCGCGCGGAAACTCGTCGGCGTTCACATCCTCGCCACCTATCGAGATGGGCCCTGTGCCGAAGCTGAACTCGGTGTTTTTGGTGCCGTCGGGTCGCAGCTTGTCAGAGTGGAAGACCTGCGGGTTGTTGAAGGACGTGGTGCCCACCGACACGGGGGAAGACAGGTGGTTTGCCATCTGGGCCTCGGTGATGGGCTCCGGGGTGAGCAAGACGGAAGAGTTGAAGAAGTGATGGCGGAAGGTGGTGATGCCGGTGATGGACATGAGGGCGATGGGGGACGGGCTGAAGTGGTGGGCCGTCAGGGACGCCATGAAGAAGCCTGGGTAGGTACCGTGGATGATTAGCATTCTCAGCCATGTGTTGCGAAGAAAATCGACTACCCACCGGCACTTCCTCCGCCAACAATGACCTTTCTCCCAGCTGCAGCACCTTCAGGCGTCCCCCATTTCCGCGCAAACGCGTATGCTGCGCGTGCATCCTCGAGCAAGCCCGATGCTCTGGCTTGAGGAAGCAAGCGGTAGCTTGCGCTGACCAGAGGCCACTTGTTCCTGAAGCAGACCTGCGGCGTCGTATGAGACAGATTTCACGATGTAGTTGTGCAGTCTTCGGCAACTGCTCACCTGAACGAGCCACGGCGGGACACAGGCTCTAGAACCGGTGACCAGCCCGCCGGAGTGAAAGTAGAGGAAGACGGGAGAGGTGGACGGGTAGTCTCCGGCCGCGTAGACGTCGCACTCGAGCGGGATCGTGTGCAAGGCGTACACATGGCAGGTTTTGATCAGCCGTGGACCGACACGCACCGCGGGTGACGGCATGACGTTTCGGTGCGGGGAGAGATGGTCGAGCGCAACGTTGGTAAGGTAGGCCAAGCTCACGACGGATGAACGACTTTCTTGGTAGTAGCCAAGCTTCTTATACGTCAATGCGAAACAGAGGTCATCTCATCCATCGGGTGGCAGGCAGCAGTGACATTTCTGATGGAACTGGGGTGCCCACCATTGGACAGGAACTATGCAGGGGATTATCACATGGTAGTTGGTTGAGTCATCTCGTCTGCCGATATGGATTTCCATAGGACCACCCACAAGATACCTAATCACGAGCTGAACACGATATCACGTGAGAGCAGTAGGAGGTGAGAGAAGCTAGATCTGCCTACCTACCCACCTGGGTACCTTGATACCTACATAGTAGTAAGCATCAACCGTTGACTTTGTGGTCTAGATTGGCTCCGATGCTTGGCGTAATTCAGTTCTGCTTTTGCAGTTTCCCGTGGGCAACTCTCACCCAGCAAACGGTGCCACGGCGGGAAGGGTGGGCGTTGGCGTCGGGTGAGGGGCCTCAAGCGGGGTAACAAGTGGGGTCACGTGTGTTATCTTTTGTGTTGCGAAGGCGGTGTACCGATTTAGGACTAGTGCTTGTCAACTCTTGGGGCCTGAAGACCCACTTGGTGGATCCCTAAAGCGAGGAATGGTGGGCCCGGGGGCAACGGGGGTCAGCGCCGGGTTCGCTGCGGCTGGATTTTGCCGACCTTCCCCCCCCAATTCCCCTCCCCACCATCGCGTCCCAGGGAAGGTCCCATCCGAAAAAGTCCTAACCCGGGCGGACGAGCGATTGGCATTCGCATTGGCAATGACAATCAGTACGTAACACCCGGCTGCCCGCCGTCGAATCGAGTTCCGCTGACACACAATTTTTAGGCCCAACGCATTGATGTCACTCCGATCCCTGAGCGACAACGGAATGATTAACCTTGCAGGGAAAAGAAGAACGAGAAGGAGAAAAGGAAGGAAGGAAAAAAAAAAAACATTCGCCAACCGCCTAGCGCTGGGTTCCCATTCCCTCGCCTGTCGCGCTGCGCTGCGCTACCGACCGCTACCCTCTTCCACCCATCCATACCATACATACCAGGATCGAGCAGATCCCATACGGACCCCCTCTGTCGCCATCGCCTGAGCAAGGGGACCAGCAGACGAGTCAGCCGGGGCCGTGACAAATTCTCTTACTATCGCCCGTCTGCGGTCCATGGTCCTGCCCGGCATCGCACCTGCGAACTGATACAAGGCTCCTTCGTTCGCCGCATCACCGTCTTTTCCGCCTCCGCTGGCTGCCCTGTCCGCCCGCCCTCCGTCTCTACCCGCCGCCCCCGTCTTCGACATTCCTCGCGACCACTGGCGCCCCGAGACGTCTGCCAACCAGCCCCCTCACAAAATATCGCTGCAACCGAGCGAGCCTGGTCCGAAAGGGTTGACGTCTGAATCCATATCGACTCGAGATCTCTTCGCCCTTCTTTCTTGCTGCCTTCCGCCACTCGCGACTCGCATGTCTTCTGCGCCTCGATCGTGCAACGTAACGACGTGATTCTCTTGTTATTCGGGTTCCGAAAATGTCAGGAGGTCGGCCGCAGCCAAACCGAAGCCCCTCCTCCCAACAGCATATCCCCACGAACCCCAGCGGCTTGCGCCAGAGCTACACCATGGGCTCGCCCCTCCAGTCTCCCGGCTCCGCTGACGAGTCCGAATACCTGAGCACCCGCGAAGACGCCACCCCTCTGGCGACGCCTCTTCCTCCCAACGAGAACGATAGCGAGAGCCGAGACCCGCGACCCGGGCCCAGCCTCGGCCGACCGCATACCTTCCCCCCGACCGAGTCGACGAGCCTCCTACAGAACGTCATCGCCGACAGCTCGTCCGCTAGAGGCTTCCCCCATGGCACCTTCTCGCCGCGACCCGCCAGCCCTGATGGCAGCGCGAGGAGCGTCGAGTTCGACAGGCCCTCGTCCTCGGCCTCCTCGATCCCCATCCTCGACTCTGTCCTGACCACCATTACCGGGGACGACCATTGGAGGAGGCGTTTCATCAGAAGCATTAAGAGCAAGAAGATGACAACGTCGAGGACACTGGCTGAGCAGGCCGGTTTCAAGGACACAGTTTGGATGTAAGCTATCCCCGGGACCCAACGCCCTCGCCCACTGTGCGACGCTCGGCACCGTTCCTCTTGGCAGACGTATACTGACAGCTCTCTTAGGTATCTTTCGTACTACATCCCCTTGCTTACATGGCTTCCTCAATATCAGTGGTCGTACTTGAAGGGAGATCTCGTTGCCGCTCTGACCCTTGCGTCATTGTACCTTCCCATGGCTCTTTCTCTCGCCGACAATCTTGCCCACGTTCCTCCGATCAATGGGTTGTACTCGTTTGTCTTCAACCCTTTCGTGTACGCCATTTTCGGTAGCGCGCCGCAGATGGTGGTTGGGCCCGAAGCTGCTGGATCTCTGCTGGTTGGTTCCGTGGTGAGAGGCAGCATCGACCACGATAGGGACGATGAATACAATGCCGAACTGCAGGCCAGGATTTGCGGTGTCGTTGCGGGCATGGCCGGAGCTACCGTCTTCCTAGCCGGTCTCGCCCGCCTCGGATTCCTTGACAGCGTGCTCAGCCGCCCGTTCCTGCGCGGCTTTATCTCTGCCATTGGCTTCGTTATTGCCGTCGATCAGTCCATCCCCGAGCTTGGACTGGCAAAGTACGCGGCGGAGGCTGGCGTGGGCCATGGTAGCAGCATGGACAAGCTGAATTTCATCTTCGGCTCCTTCGACCACGTCCACAAGCTGACGTTCATCGTGGCCGGCGTCAGCTTCCTGATCATGATGGTCATGCGCGAGCTCAAGAAGCACCTCACCCCCAAGTACCCAGGCGTTGCGTACATTCCCGACCGATTCTTCGTCGTCGTCATCGCCGCGATTCTGTCCTGGCACTTCGACTGGGAGAGCAAGGGTGTCGAGATCCTCGGTCCGGTCAAGGCCGCGTCCGGCCACGTCTTCACTTTCCGCTGGCCGTTCCAGACGTCTCACATGGAACACATCCGGGAAGCCATGGGGACTTCGTTCCTGATTGCTCTGCTCGGGTTTTTCGAGTCGTCGGTCGCGGCGAAGAGCTTGGGTGGTTCCGACAGCGTCCAGGGTATCCAGCTCAGCCCCAACCGAGAGCTCGTCGCCCTGGGTGCTGCCAACATTGTCGGTGCTTGCTTCATGAGCTTGCCTGCGTTTGGTGGATATGGACGAAGCAAGTTGAACAAGCAGACTGGAGGCAAGACACCTATGAGCTCCATCTTCCTCAGTCTGATCACTCTGCTCGCCATCACGTTCCTGCTGCCTTACTTCTTTTACCTCCCGGTAAGTAACACGCCTCTTGGTTATGTCGCATTTCGGAAGCTAATCATGCCCAGAAACCCGTTCTCTCGTCCATGATCACGGTCGTTGCTTGGTCGCTGCTCGAGGAGGCGCCCCACGATATCGCCTTCTTCCTCCGCATTCGCGGTTGGACCGAGCTTGGACTCATGACCATCATCTTCGTCTCCACCATCTTCTACTCCCTCACCCTCGGCATGGCCATCGGCGTCGGCCTCTCCCTCCTCCAGGTCATCCGCCACTCGACCCGTCCCCGCATCCAGATCCTCGGCCGCATCCCCGGCACCCACCGCTTCGAGAACGCCGAGCTGAACCCGGACCGCCTCGAGTTCGTCGAGGGCTGCCTGATCGTCAAGATCCCCGAGCCTCTGACCTTCGCCAACACGGGCGAGCTCAAGGCCCGCCTGCGCCGCCTCGAGCTCTACGGCACGAGCATGGCGCACCCCGCGCTGCCCCGCCTCCGCGGCGAGCACCACAACAAGAACGTCATCTTCGACATCCACGGCGTCACCTCGCTCGACGGCTCGGGCACCCAGGTCCTCGAGGAGATCGTGCGCAGCTACAGGGAGCGCGGCGTGCGGGTGTTCTTCAGCCGCGGGCCGACCAACCCGCGCCACCACATCTGGAGGCTCATGCGCCAGTCGGGCATCATCGACCTCGTCGGCGGGGAGTCTCACTTCGTCACGGACGTGCAGGAGGCGCTGAAGTTGACCGAGTACGAGCACAGCGTTAACGAAGCTACGAACCCTTGAACGAGCTGTACGGGTCCGTTCTTGTTCTTTTTTTGGTGTCTTTCTACACCGGTCTTTCTATACACTGCATATAGGAGTCGACGCATATAGAAGGCGTTCGGTCTTTGTTTTTCCTGCATCGAGAGCGAGAGATGCTTGTCCAAAACTTCGCAGGTGGTGTTCGGTCATTTTTTTTGGCTGACTGACAGACGGACATGGTTGTAATGAGTTTCTACGAACTTGACGGTACATAGACGTTTATAAATCAAAAGTGGCGTGCTTGCAACCTATGGAAAAACGTCTGTCTGGCCAACGAAATTGTTCAAGGGATGCGATCAAGATGAAGCAATGGTCAACAACGTCCGTCAAAAACGGTATCATACACTCATTTGTTTCATTCTTGCTCAATTCTCATACATTATACTCCAACAACAACCACCAAAAAACTACACAACCTCGTTGACAAACAGGCCAGCCATGCCCTGGCCGGTGCCGATGCACATGCTGGTCAGGAGGATCTTCTTCTTGGTCCTGCGCAGCTCGCTGAGGCCCGTGACGATCTGCCTCGCTCCCGTGGCGCCGAGGGGGTGTCCCAGGGCGACGGCGCCGCCGCGGGGGTTCATCTTGGCCCAGTCGAGGCCGAGCTTGTCGCGGCAGTAGACGGCCATGCTGGAGAAGGCCTCGTTGAGCTCGACGACGTCGACGTCGGCGAGGGTGATGTTGTACTGCGCCAGGAGCTTGGGGATCGCGACGGACGGGCCGATGCCCATGATTCGCGGGGCCAGGCCGGCGACGGTGGAGCCGACGTACTTTGCCAGGATGGGCTGGCCTAGCTTGACGGCGGTGGAGCGCTTCATGAGGAGGACGGCGGCGGCTGGGGGGGTTTCCGGGTTAGTACACGGAGCTCCGTATCGCGGGGATATTCTGCCTGGAGACAGGAATGAGACTCACCTCCGTCAGTGACCTGGCTGGAGTTGCCTCCCGTGCTGGTCGGACCCCACTGCGGGAACGCGGCGCGAACCTTGCCGAGGCTCTCGGGGGTGGTGCCGGGCCGGATGCCCTCGTCCTTGGTGAGCGTGACCTCCCTCACCTCGCCGTCGGGGCCGACGATCTTGGTCTTGATGGGCACGATCTCATCATCGAACAGCCCTTCCTTCTGCGCCCTCTCGGCGCGGTTGAAGCTCTCGGCGGCGTACTTGTCCATCTCCTCGCGGGTGATGCCGAAGTCGCGCGACACGTTCTCCGAGGTCCAGCCCATGGGCTGCATGCAGTCGGCGGCCTCCTGGGACTGGGAGACGACGGCCTCGTCGAAGGGCTGGTCGAGGGCGTCGCCGCCGATGCTCATCGTCTCGGCGCCGAGGGCGACGCCGACCTCGATGGAGCCGTTGGAGATGGCGTGGGCGATGTCGGCGGTGGCCTTGAGCCCGGAGGAGCAGAAGCGGTTCACGGAGGAGGCGCCGGCCGTGTTGGGGAAGCCGGCGGCCAGGGCGGCGGCGCGGAGCTTGTAGGCGGCTTTGCCGTCGGAGACCTGTTAGAGAAGAGGGTCAGCAGGGAGGCAACGAAGTACGAAGGAAGCATCGCCGCTACGCACATTTCCCATGCAAATGTCCTCCACCAGGGCGGGGTCGATCTTGGACCGCTCGCGGACCTCCTTGAGGAGGGCGTAGATCATGTACTCGAGGGTCGTGTCCTTGAAGCCGCCCTTCTTGGCCTTGGCCAGCGGGGTGCGGATGGCTAACGTGATGACGATATCATCGGGGTTCTTGGACTGGCTGTACGGATTGCGGGTGACACGTCAGTGTTGTTGTTTCTCGTCAAGGACCGGAGACATTTTGGGACCGCAATGGTTGCCGGCCGCGGGCGAATCACATGGCAGACAAGACGTACATTTGGTTGATGGCGCTACCTGGGGCCAGGTGCTTCACGATGGAGCCAATTCTCTCGAGGGCCATGGTTGTGGATATCTAGAACGGTCGGGGAAGAGGTGGGATTTCGAGATACGTAGTCGGATCGGATAGGGAAAAAATGTTCAGCGAGGAATGAAAAGGGGAGGGCGATGGACGAGAAATAAGCTCGAGAGTTTCGTCTGCGGTCGTGAAAGGAGGGGGCACCGGTAATGAAGACATGGTTTACGTCGGGATTGCCTGAGCTAGCTGCCGGCAATCGTGTCGGGGGCGTGTCCAGTGTGTGTGTGTGTGTGTGTCCCAGACGCAGCAAGGCCCGTCCGTCCACCATGGAAGGGTGCGTGTTGAGAGTTAGTGGCTGTGGGGAAGACGATTGGGCCGAGGCATCTCGGCCAGCGGAAGCAGCCAGTGACAGAGCATCCAGCCGAGCTTACGGGGTCCATTGCGGAGTCTGGGGTGCAGTAGCGCGTGTGATGGGATCTGTTAGCACAAGCATGCTATCCTTCGGCCATTACCTAGCAGATGCTATCGGCCGATACCCATGAACCCCGTGAATTCCGAGTCTCGCCCGCTGCTCCATCTCCCGCTTTGCTTCCCGGTGTTGCCGGGCTGACAGCTCTGCTCAAAATTTATAAACATCCCGCCTCTTATCAGATGACATCTGCTATTGAATCTGAGTTCGTGGCTACTTGTGTCGGTAATCACGTACCATGTTAAAGTCAAACGTAAAGGTACCGATCACGCGGTGCTTACCACAACCGACCCAGTGCCTCGGTAATAGGACCCAACTGGCTGGCTGAGGATGCGGAACAACACCTCGTGCGTCGTCGCAATTCGAACCACGTCTTGTCTTTCGTATTCATATTCACCTCTAAGTTTCTAAACATCCATCACATCATCCCGGCCCACAAGAGGCGGGCCCCAAAAAAGGTGAGCTAACCTTCAGCCATCCAAAGTTGTGCGCCAGTTTCCCAGTCTATGTGTGACCCAATCCGATCATCAAAAAATTAGATATACGCAAAAGGAGTTCGGTACGGAGACTAAATGCTTCCCCTTATGTCCGTCTATGTGGTGGGCGAGTATGTTCTGGCTCTGTCATGGGGCTGGTTCCCATCTCGACTTCTCCTTCCACGTCGTGTCCGAGCCCGTGGCACATGTCTCAAGGCGAACAGCGCCGGTACCGAGCGAACGGTCACGCCTCACGACAGACCAAAGCTAATGGCCGCAGTGAAGGCCGCCGCCACGAGCACCAGGATCACCGGTGCCCGTTCCCTCACGCCGGCGCTGCCAGATTGAGGGTTCACTCCGGTGGCACTGAAGCCGAGGTACCATGAGCCAATGTCGGTCAGTTTCCCGTCGTTGTTGAGGAAGGGCGCGTTGGGGCCGACGTTGCTCGTCTTGGAACGGAAGGCACCAAAGTAAGTATACCGCTCGATGTAGTCGATGCGGTCAAAGTACTCGGCGCTCATGTTGTAGAACTCCTGGGTTGCTTCGAGTTCCTGGTGGGCATAGGCATACTCGGTCACCCAGATCTTGGCGTCGGGAAAGCTGGAGGCTGGTCAGCACAACATGTTGGAGGCAGCAACGACGGGGATTCAAAGACTTACTTGGCCCTACGCTCGCCAATATGGCTAGCCAGGCCGGCGAAGTTGTCATACCAATGCACCGGGATGAAATCGTACGTGCAGTTCTTCTTGTTGCCTCCGCTGCTGATCAGGTCCGAGCAGTTGCCCAGGAACTGATGCAGCCACGGCAGGCCTCCGGGAGCACCGGTGCAGGCAGGCAGACCAAGCTTAAGCCCCATCTCCCCCAGGGGCACGAAGTTGGCAACCCAGGCCTTTGCGGCTATGGCGGGGTCAATGTCGCTGCCGCCGTACTGGTGGGGGCCGTCAGGCTCGTTGAAGCCCAGGACGTGGGTGATGTTGACGCCCTTGTCCTCGATGAGACTCTTCACGGCCTGCAAGAAGGTTGTGTCCTCTGGGTTGGCTGAGACACCCCACATCATGGGCACGAACTCGAACTCGGACTGGGGCTTGGACGAGTAGGCGGGACTCGGAATCTCCTGGTAGTTGTAGTACCAGGTCAGATCGGAGCCCGCCTGGGTCCAGACCTTGTTGTCCTCGGGCCAGCTGCCATTGGGAGTGAAAACGAGACCGCGTTTCGAGGATCTCGTCTGGGCGGCCACGAAGGGCAAGAGGGCGAGGAGGAATGTGGAGAGCATCGTAGCGGACCGGGTGGGTGAGACGGGGGAAGATGCTGGAGTTCCAGGGACCGAGGCGGGGCGATGGTGTTCAAGCTACAGCCAACGACGGCGATCCTGAGCGGAGGGTCGGCGGCGAGAACGGCCGCGGAATGGACGCGGCAGAAGAATGACTGGACGACACGGATCTTTGCAGAGGTCGCAGCGTCAGAACGTGGGGATGGTCGAAGGCGGTTCCTAGGAGGTGAAGCGGGAGTCGTGGTCGTCGCGTCCCAAACTTGGTGTTCACGCGGTCGTCGATCAATTCTCGAATGAGTGTGGAAGGTCGACAAAGGTGCAATACTGATGTTTGCCAGCAATTGTCGAGGAAGCAAAACCTTGCGATCAAAAGGCGGACGAAACGAGCGACAAAGAGGAATCGGGATCCTCAAAGAGACGCGGCGAAGCAGCGAGCGAGGGATTGGGATGGAAACGGGCGAGATGCAAGAGGACAGAGAGGGAAACAAAAGAACAAAAGGCTCTTGGTTTTGTCAAATGTCCAGGTCAACGGGCCTTTCCATCCAAGGCAAACAGGGAAGGACTCGAGAACCAGGCAGGACAAGAACAGGAGGTGGAGGTGTCCAGTCCCGTCCCGTCCTGTTGGTTCTCTGCCCGGCTGGCGTTGGCGTTGGCGCTGCTGGGCGCTGGACCATCAGCATTAGCGTTATTCTCGATAAGGGAGGTGCGGCAGCCATCCGTCCGTACCGCTCGCTTCTCCCAGAGGGGCTGCCCGTATTTTTTTTTTTCTGGTGGTGAGCAGGAAGGAATCCAGCCAATAATGCCAATAAATGCCACCCACCGTGCTGCGCGCTGCCTTTGTCCATTGTCTTGGCAATGAGACCTGGACTCACTGCGCTGCGCGGTCCAAGACCCTGGCGACATGGCAAGCCTAGGCAGTCAGCAGTGTCATTGTCAGTGGCAGTGGCATCCGGGCCAGCCTCGACACGACTGAATGATCAACGAGGCAAGGGATGGTGCCTGACTTCCGTGTCTTTGATCGGTTTCTTCGCCATGACGACTGCGATCTAATAAACCGGCAGCAAACAGCCGTGGAAGGTGTAAGATTCGGACCATAGTAGGTACCTAGGTACGTAGTGTGTGAATGACGGAAAATAGGTAATAATAGAGAAACCGCCGGGAAGGAAACGCGATTGTTCCCGTCGTTCCTGCCTTCGCCTCGTGGGATACGACGTCGGTCGGGTCGGCCGGCGGCCCCTGCACCCGCCCCTGCCTGCACGCCGAGCGCCACTCAATCAAACGATTTGGTGTCTGGTGGAGCACAAGAGACACACAAGACCCGCAGCTTAAACTCAGTTAAGCGTCGCCTTCCCTTGCTTTCCGGATCCGGCCCATCGTCCACGATGTACCTACGGAGGTAATGCAGTGAGATGCAGTACGTATTATGTACTTGCTGTTCAATCCATCCAAGCAGGTCTCTACTTCTATTCAATCTACACTCAAGTTACCTACCTATTGTTGACGATGGCGGTTCTTTCGACGAGAAGCCGATACTCGAGCTACGTCGCCCGGGGTACAACAGCACATCTACGTACCTACCACATACATTACATGTAGTACCTGCGTCTTGATTCACCCTCCCTCCAGCCCCTGAGAGCCGCATACGTTGAACCCGTCCCTCGCCAGACATCGCCATGTCCATCTTGCAACGGCTTTTTTCTTCAGCGCGAGACCTTGTCCAGACCAACGAAATGCCATTGACAAAACCCGAGATATCTTCTCCCGCCAACCTGCCACCGCTGGCCTTGCCCGTCCCAGCCTCCTGGCCTCCTGGTATGGCTGACGAGAATGGTTAACCCCTTGGTGCCGCAGCCTTGGACTCATTGGCCTCTCTGAAGCCCATTGTTATACATCAGGGTAGCCTATTAACCAAGAGGCCCTTGATGATGGCCTCCCTTGGCTCCTCGCCCGCGCTTCGATGCCCTCGTGCGAGGCAGTCCTGCGTCACAAGTACTACATCTCCATCCCCAGAACCAGTTGCTAGGCACGAACTTTGCACCAACTTCCTCTTCGACTCATATTTCCCCAGGCAAGACAGGCAGCTGTCCTTGATTTGACACCGTCCTCAGGCCGCCAGATCGCTTGAAGACTCAAGACTCAAGACCGACATCACAATGTTCTCGAAGCAGCGGGAATATCGCGAACCCCTATGGCTTGATAAGCTTCACATGTCCCCGAATTGGTTCACCGGCAAACCGTGGACCGAGTCCATAAACCCGTGGACAAACTTTGAAAGCAACCGACCTTACAAGCATTCTGACTTCAGAGCCCTTCTGCTTGACCTAGGTCACTCGGAGCACAGTCTGAATCTAGCCATTCAAGACCATTCTAATGCACAGCGTTGGACTGAGCGGCTTTCTTCCGAAGTACACTCTGCCTGGGAAGAAGTTCGTCGCCTCCGGACATCTACAAATGTCAAAGTCAACGTCATCACACAACAGCTTCAGGAATTTGACGCGGATCGGCTGAGAAGCGTCATAAACGACTCGTGGCATGAAGTAACCAGGCCGGCCCAGGGCCAGATTCCGACGACCTTGTCCGGGCCCGAAATCTCCGAAGTGGACTTCAGGGTCATCATCAACATGCTTATCGGCGTCGGCGAGGGTGTTGCTCTGCCTGTTTCGCGTCACGCCGAAGTTGAAGAATATTTTCAGCTCTTCGATGTCACGAAGAGTCGGACCTCCAAGTTCGGAGGAGAGCCCTTTTATCAGAATGCAGACATCGTTGGCCAAATAACCAAGGAGAACTACCTCCAGAAGCGGAAAACCTTTCTACTACCCTTTCTGAACCAGCAGGACCTTAGCAACCCCGAGCTCTTACGCTGTCTCATCCTCAATCGCGTTCTGAAGCACCCGCGGACGTTTGCAAGGGCTGGTTGGGAAAGCTTCCAGCTGGCCCGGGCCAGCCGCGTCGGCCCTTTCTTTTTTTTGTGACAACTGCTTCATGGGGTTCCCGACAGAAACGCAGCTTCCCCTCGCGGCCGGGTGCTCTCGGCGAGTAAGGACTTACGAGGACTACGCCGTGGTTTTCCAAGAGCCGACCCCGGCCGACGCGAAATCACCACTGTTCGTGCGCCTTCGCCAGAGCGGCCTTCTGTTCGGTTGGGGTGAAGGTGCGACGGTCCTCGTCATTCAGGCCATCACTCTTCGCCTCGTCAGGGTCATTATGGAGAAGCTCATGGAGGAATGGACACGTCTAAAGATGGAGAGGATGGACCTTTCCGATCGCCTGCCCGACCTCGGTGCTCATACCTGGGAAAACATACCCGCCGACCGGTTGGTGTTCAACGTACTACGCACCGGACTGGTCAATCGGGCACAGTTCTGTCCGCCTTCGACGGCCTTGTCGCCGTGGGACGAAGAGTTTGCCGCCATCTTGCAAGCGCAGTCGGACAAGGCGAAGGCGCACCTCAAGAGGCTCTGGCACGATCCCTTCTTTTTCCAGCAGCAAGTTATGACACAGTTCCACCAACACTACGGCCATATCGAAGAGGGCGTATGGGTTTCCGAGTATAACGTATACCACCCGTTAGTGGGGTTGACAAATCTTGAGCTTGAACCGGGGGAGTCCTCCTTGTGGCCACTCCCCCGTAGCCAGCTACCTCACTTCGCGAACACCGATATTGACGCCAAGAAGGCGCTGGTCACCGACCTCATTCGACGGGTTGTGAGATGGGCCGTATATCAATGCGAGATGTGGGATTGCCTGACTGATAAGCTTTCGGAACTGCGGTCGGTCGCTCGGGAGAACGATGTGAAGCTTGACGAGGGAGACGATCGACCCCAACTTGGCCGGGGCAGTGAGGCACGCCTGGATCGACTTGGTGTTCCATGCACGATGCTTTGCCGAGTTGCACATGGAGCACATCGTCCGTCACGGTGGTTACTTTGCAGCCGAGCGTATCAGGGGGCAGGGCGCGCGTGAGTGGCGGTGGAAAAAAGACAGACCCGAAGACGTTATTAAGTATGCGAACGACTGGAAATGGAAAAGGGAAAACTGCGAGGACATGTCCTGGGGCGAAGACGGAGACTGGAACCTACCCGCCGGGCTTTTCAAGTGGACCTTGAACTACCACTATGGCGACGTGTTTGAAAGCAAATTCGAGAAGAAGGACTTGCCGACCAAGGAACAGTGGTGGTCCATGAGAACGTTTCGCTTCGCCATCGCAGATTGCTTGGATTCGAGGGGTTGTCTGGGCATGTCCAAGCTGGTCCAGCCGATCCATACCGACATACACCAGCGACACCAGTCGCTCGGTATCCAGCTCACGGTCAGCGAAGACTACGGCGGAATCGTTGTCGCGGGGCTTCTCAGCGATCGAATGGAGACCATCCATCCCATCGCGGACGACATCGACGACCCAGAGGATTGGAGACGTCATCTGGAGAAGAGCCCGGTTTGGCCTTTCGTACATGATTTTCGATGGACTGCCGTTCGAAGACTTCATACAGGAGGATACTCTTAGACTGATGCACTGGGTTCTGGGCGTGACCTACCATCCCTTCTCGGCGCAGACCCTCAGCCGGTCGTCGGGCCTCGTCCAGCAGTGGCTGATCAAATTTTGGACCGAGATCTCGAAATGGATCGATGAGCACGACTACGACAAGGCCAGCGGCGACCGGAGCTTCGGTAAGAACAAAAAGAACAAGAAGCAGGAAAAAAGGCAGACGGGAAACATGACAAGCACGGCGTCGAAAACGGGCTCGAGGTGGAGGGTCAAAAAGCACCGGGCGGGGGCTCGAGGGCGCGGAATCTCAGGCGCCATTTCTAAGACTTCTTGGGCTCGCAGCAGCACCTGAACTCGAAAATCTTCCGGGTCAGCGGGATATGCGGCGACATCACCAACATCGCACCCCAGGGCCACAGGGAGCCGCCGACCAGGTACCAACCGACGGTCGGGTCCCGCCACCTGATGCAGTCCAGCGCCGAGGACACCAGGCACGAGACGCTGAGGCTGGCGCAGGACCAGGACCGCAAGAGGGGCAAGGACGACTCTGCGGGCTTCATCGACTCGATGATGCTGCGCAACCGGCCCGACAACATCATCAGGAAGGCCGACTGGGACACGATGGAGATCCTCTACGGGGCGAAGGCGGGCACCTTCACCGAGGGCGAGCTGTTCAGCCTCTGCAGGAGCCTCGGCCTCGACGTCAAGGACGGCAGGAGGGAGGGCAGCCGCAGCGAGATTGTGATGACGGAGCGGTCCCTGTTCTGGACCACGACGGGCCGGAGGAAGATCTCGGTCCACGCGGCGCACCACTCCGTCGACAAGGTGACCGACGGCCGCCGCAGAAGCTTCAGGAGAGCGCTGGAGGAGGAGTTTGGAACCACCCTGGATCTGATACAGGAGCTTTACAGGTGCCAGGGGACCTAGGATTGATCTTGGGTGTCGCTTTCGGACTGGGACGCAGACGCCGCTGCCGCTATTGCCATCATTGGAGACTGGAGTTAGGTTCATCAGGATGCTTCACAGGGTTTTAGAATAGGGCGCCACGTAAAGATGTCAATGACGATTATGATTATCAGGAAGACTATCCCATATGTGACAAACCCCCCTTTCTCAGAAAAAAAACCCCAAGAACCCAGGAAACCCGTAACCGAAAAGCAAAAACAAGAAAAGCGAAGGGTATAATGCTATGTGCAATCCCACCAGAGCCCCAAGAAATGTTGTATCCCCCTTTCCGTTGTTGCCTTGCCCACACCCCGCCGGTCCGTACCGTCCCGTACCTGTACCTGTACCTGTACCTGTACCCCCCGTATCCAGTCCCGGTCCGTGGATCATGCCCCCCTTCCGTCCATCCGTTATCCCCGCCGACCTTACAAGATGATCCCTCTCGTCTGGTTTAAACCCCCCATCCGTTTCCCTTTCTATGATGGAGCCCCCGGACCATATCCCCGATAGCCATAAATGCAGAGTTGTATGAAAGGTGTGTGTTTGTGAGAGATAGAGAGTTAAAAGGAAAAAAGAGTGTTGCGTGTACCAGGCGGTGAGAGCGACGCCAGTGAGTTTAGCGGTGACAGTTTGTGTGCGACTATGAGATTGCCGAGGCGTGGTGTTCGATAAGCGATGTTGCGGGGGAGGTAGGTAGAGTCGTCGACGACATGCCACAAGCGTACGACGCGTCGCCGAACATGTCGCATTGGTGGAAGGGTTCGATCGTGTGTATCCGTGGGGGGAGAATGCGCGCAAATGCAGCCAAGTCTATCACCAAATCATCCGAGCAGAGAAAACGCCGTTGTATCCCTCTAGTGTGACGGGGTTTAAGAAACCATGCGCAGAGAGTTCTGAAACGAGTGTCGAAAGAGACGTGGGGCGACACGAGGATCGTATGTCGCAGAAACCGTCAAGCTAGCGGTACGACGCGTCGATGGCAGCGTCGTGTCGTGGGTGGTTGGTCGCGGCCGCAGATGCGCGCGCCCGCCCGCGTCGATCTCGGGGTTCGAGGCCTCGACGTGGAGGGTCGGAACGAGGTGGATGAACGAAAAATAAAGTGAGGCGCGGCACCCGCGGTGGTGAGGGCAGGCCCGGCTTGTCCAGGTAGGATTCGAGTGCTCTTTTTTTGCAGTGGTGGGGTCGAGTCCTCGTCATGGTTCATCATGTTCGGCTTCCAGGCGTTGTTTGTTGATTGTGTACCCTACGCGATGGTGTGTTTGGATACCTCTTTGGGCCGGTGGTGGAGTGAACAGAGATGGCTCATGTGAATGGTCCGGGTGAGCCCTTTCGGCCCATGTAGGAACAGACGGGTACGCCAATGCACGGCCGAAGAGGCAAGGCGGGAAGGCAGGCGAGTGGTCGGAAAGTACAAGTGTAGAAAAACCAAGGCAGAGTGGCACCGTCGTCTGTTAGTGCTGTAGGCAGGCGGATTTGGCACGGCGTCGTTTGAGGGCTCCTTGACGCAGATGATGTACGTCATGCAGACCGGGTCGATGCAGGCTGGCCCCCCTTCCTCTCCTCCAACAGGCGATCACCAGATACACCCCCAACCCATGATGCGCTTGCACGGCGGCCAATGAAATGGGGAGGATGCGACTCGAGGGCTCGAATGCCGTTATCGACGTGCAGATACGTGGTGGGGGGGAACGGGCGGTCGCGAAAAGGAGAGTCGAGTGGTTGTGATCATAGCAGCAAGGCAGCGACCACGCCCAACCTCCTATCCCTACATGCCTACCCATCTGCCTACTGACAACCTCGAGGCAAACGACAAGGTCGTGAGTTGTAGGTAGGTAGGTAAACGGGCAGACAGGTATGTTGGTGGTGCGTCGGAGAAAGTGTAGTGTAGTGGTACGGTACAATGTACGTACTCGCAAGGCCGTCCTCGTCGGGGGAGTGGGGCCAAGTGCAGCGTGCAGCGGCCGGCCGGTCAGTGGGGCGTCGTCCGTCTATTTCGGGAAAGGTGGGGTCCTTTCGGAAGACTCGATTGGCCTGCGCCACAGCAGCTGACAGCCCCTCCGTGACCCACACATCCACACCGAACTGAAAGTCGCGAAAGACGGTGGACCATGGAGACCGACCGGTGCCGGGGTGAGTGTACCGTGTGGGGTGGGTGTGAGATGTGAGCCCGTGGACCCCTACCATGCGACCACCACAGTCCCTCTTCGCTCCCTTTTGCTGCACCCTTCCATGCCGTCCAGGGTGCCAAGTGCCCTCCCCAATCAAGTCGACGACGTGCGACTTCGTTCCATCAAACGTCTCTCGATGCCTCCTCTTCCAACACCTTCTTGACTCGCCCTCGCTCCTCTTGTCCCCATGCCTCGTCCACGCGGCGGCGGTGCTGGGTATGCCACACCCGGCAAGGGGTCCCTACCTGCCAGAAGGCGAGGCAAGGTAGGCAAACGTAGTGACTCACTGCCTCCAGCCAGAGAATGCTCCCTGGCATGGCATGGGCTATCACGCTTGCGCCTCACCAGACGCGGAGCAAGGCACGCCACCCCAGTTCGTCGCTCACCTGGCCCTGGTCCTTGGCCATGCGCTCTCGCTCCCCTACGCTCCCCATCTCTCCCGCCGCAAGGTGGCCTCGCGGCTTCATGCTCGCTGCGCTCCGTCCCCGTATCCGCCACCACCGTACACTTGATGGCTGGGGCCGTGGTGTGCCGTCATGGACTGGTATTGCTCAGCGTATGTCGCGGGAGCGTGCATCGCGGGTATTGTAGGGTCCCATCGACCAGGTCCCGTCGGAGGCGTGTGCTGAGTGCCGATGGGCGTGTGCAAACCGCCGCCGTATGAGCCAGTCGTCATCGAACGACTGTCGTACCCGGTGACAGCTGGGAGCGGTGCTGCCAGTCGAAGCCCAGACTGCCTTGGAGATACCGCCGTGAGGGCAGGCGAGAGTGTGCGCGGCGGACCGGTCGAGTACGCCGGCCAACTGTGCGTGCTACCAGAGATGGACCGCGGCGATGTCAGCCCGTCTGGGTGCACCTGTGATGGGACACCGTAGGCGTTGATGTGGTCCGATGCTACCGTCGGGGCGGGCGGTGTCGGCAGGGGAGGGTAAGCGCTGGCCGCTGGCGTCAACAGGTGAGAAGCCGGGAGTGTCGAGGAAGGGCTGGCGCTGTATTTGCCAATGATTTTCTTGAGTGCCGACTCGAGGATCTTCCACGGGAATACCTTGACGTCCTTCTCGATGTTGCGGGGCTTGGGGTTCGGGAAGGCCATGATGATCTTGAAAAACTCTTCCGAGTCCGCCTTTGCCTTACTGACCGTCAAAGGCCGGAAACCCTCGAGGTTGCGTCGGATCCGGTTCTTCTCCTCGACCGTGAACCGGGCCGGGGCCACGACGAGCTGTTCGAGTAGGTAGATGGTGTCCACCGATGTGACGTAGCACTCGTTCTTCTCCGCCCACCAGATGCAGCTGATGCAGATGCTGTTCGGGGGTCTCTCGTTGACGTTCACGGCTCGGAAAGTTGCGGTGAGCGTCGATCCGGTCTGCTTCTTGTTGAACATGACGATCCGTCTTCGGTTGGACCATTCCTCGGGAGACCAGTCCGCCGCCATGCTGTCGAGCTTTCCCATGATCTTCAAAACGGCCTTGGTGGAGTACGACCCCCAGTGACTGTATCCAGAGCTTTGGCCGCCTCCAGGTGAGCTGGGAATCGAGCTGGTCCGGACAAGCTGAGGGGTGGAAGCGGACGGCATGGGCAACGGCGTCAGGCTCGGACGGGAGATCTGGGTGTGCGTGATGGGAGGGCCGGGTGCCCGGGTGTACGCCTGCCAGCTGGCCATCGGCGGTCGTAACGGCGGCGGCACCGCGCGCGAGTAGTGCTGCTCCGTAAAGGAGTTGGTTCGATAAGCGCTGAGCATGTTGCTGTTCGTGTCTTGCGAGAAGTTGCTGCCGTAAGGAGATTGCGCCGGTTGCTGCGGAGCAGTCGCGAAGTCGTAAGTATTTGTACTGGGCTCGTTGCCCAGCTGAGTGCTGGCTGACCTGGGGGACTGATGTTGTTCAGGTGACTTGGACACCTTCCTCGTGATGTCGTCCGAGCTAGCACCTGGGCCTCCCAAGGGTGCTTCGTGATATACAAAATGGCCCGCCGCCGTCCTCGAGACTTCCTCGCCGCTTTCCGTCTCGATCAGCAGTGATACTGGCACGTTCTCGTTGGGGCAGTTGGTGACCACGAAATGCGGCGCATCCGCCGAGACAGTCAGCATGCCGTTGCTGTCCTGAGGGTCCTTCAGGTACTCTGCAGGCACCTTGTGCGTCCCGAAAACGAGGAAGATGTAAGGACCCAGGATATCATACGAGGACACCTTGACCAGGACCTTGGTGCCGGCGATGCCAGAGCCGGGCTGACACGAAACCACCGAGGGACCGACATTGCCAACGGACATGTACTGGCCGACTGCGCTGTTGGCTGCGAATGCGCCCTGGTTCATCTGAGCCGCCGTGAGATGAGCAGCACCGTCATGCTGCGCGGGATACGACTGCCCCCCATACTGCTGGTATGCCGCATCCTGATACCCGCGGGTCGAGTCATACCCTGAACAAGTCATGCCGTGTTAGCGAATTTAGGTACGATCAATCCCCAGAAACCTCCAGCTCAGCTTTTCCCGTCGTGCGGCAACACGCATGCGACGTCAAAAGCTGGCTGGTCTCGACAGCGTACATACCGTGGATTGGGCCTGGCTGGTGCTTCCCGTAATGGGACATGGGGAGGAGACCACCTGACGGGGATTCGCCCCGAAGGTCTCCGTTTGCCCTTGCAACCGCCTCTTCGTACTTGAGAGTCACCGTCTCGGGCGAGTCGAGGCCTTCCTCGCCGATGATGATTGGCCTTTGGGGATGGAAGTCGGGCTGCTTCGCTCGGGGCACAACTTGTCAGTATCACAGGCCTTCTTCAACCGACAGACGACCAGAACGCGACGAGCACCCAAGTGAGCAGCGTCTCGGGAGCGGCTCGGTTCCGTCCGCTGATAGTGATCACGTTGACTCACCTCGAAATGCTTGTAGGAAGCACACTCAAACTTCGCAGCAGACATTCAAGCTGTAGAGAAGGGTGCACTTGGGAAAGGGATGTCTGGTCTTGTGTCGGGGAAATGCAAACCACTGTTTCGGGAGCAGTGTTGCAACGACAGGAGACTGTGTCCGTGTGGGACTGTCGACGGGCCAAGGGAGGAAGGGAGAGATATGTCTCGAGATTGCTGTGATTAGAGAGGTCCAGTCTTGTTTACCAGATCAAGACCAAGCGTGAGGAGAGGGAGGCGTGTTCCCTAATAGGGGCGAGTGAGTCTCAGTGTGTTCTCCCGCCAGGAATGACTTGAGACACCGTACTCAGTTGTGTGGAAAGGCGTCTCCGTGCTGGCAAGTGGCGCTGCGGAAGTGGCAGATCGTCTGGTCTGATGCTGGGAATGGCTGACGCTGACGCGAACTGGAATTAAGAAGCTGGGAAGTTGGGAGGTGAAGTAGACAGGCAGTTCAAGATGCGAGCTGAGTTGCGGGATCGGGGGAAAAGGTGACGGATGCCCTGGGAAGGCGATCTTAAACCAACGCCCAAGTCTTTGATGAAGGTTTTCTGGGCGAGATGGACTCAGACCGATGCACCTGTCATTGGTCGCTGAGAGGCCGGCAAACCGAAATCTGAAATGGCGTTTCGGGAGGACCCAGAGATTCCAACGCGGTGGTTACCGACTGAAAGGCGTTCGTGCCTGGGTCTGGTTCCTTGGAATGCAGGTCAGCCGCGGATCCCAGGGTTAGGTGGTCGGTGTTGCTTAGCAGGAACTGCTGGCTGGACGGACGGCAGCTCGCAGCTCGCATCATACCGGCTCGCTGCTGGAGTTCGTAGCCATGCAGATGGAGATGGTGCAGGCAGAGGAAGGGGATCACGTACTCAACCGTTGGGACAAGGATGATGTTGAAAGCCGGACCCAATCAACGGGTGCGGATGTCGACAAACGGCCTCGCTGTGGTTCGCGATGCCGAACCGGTGGAG
Organism: Colletotrichum plurivorum; assembly: GCA_014235945.1. Lineage (NCBI taxonomy): Eukaryota > Fungi > Ascomycota > Sordariomycetes > Glomerellales > Glomerellaceae > Colletotrichum > Colletotrichum plurivorum. The sequence continues at coordinate 48,279 of WIGO01000161.1, forward strand.
CTGGGCCGTGCTTCTTTCGTTCGTTCGCTCTGCAGACCGACGGCGGACCTGTTCGCACGACGAACAAGTGATTAGAAACAGACCTCCAAGGGAAACAAGCCCAAGGTCTCGCAGCACTCTTGCACTTCCTTTGACACGGAAGAAGGAGGCAAACTTGCGAGGCCTATAGGAGCCGGCAAAGTTGAAGGACGCAAGGATATTAGACGGGCATGAACGGGAACGTAGAAGGTCTAAGGACGTGGAAGAGTGTAGAGAAAGAGATGGGAGGCGAGAGGGAGAAACGCAGACTCAGAAAGCTAGACTGTGTCGCTGATTTTGTTGCGGGGGTGAAGGAGGTAGATGAGGAATGTTGACGAGGCGCGGGCAAGCGGTGTTGCATTTCTCGCAGAGGTCGACAGACAGATGGTAGTTCCGTATCCCTGCAGGGCCAGGCCAGGTACGTGGTTATGGACGTGAAGTACAAGGCCGACAAGCACCTTGTTGTGGCGACGCAGGCATCTGGCGGGCAGATCCACGGGAAGGACAGGGACCTTGCGAAGATTGGGTATTGCTTTTCCTCTGCTTGCCGCACTAACAGAGAGCTCACGCACCAATAGCTCCGTCCTGGGGTCCCCGACGGCCCTCCCTTACAGTAGCACCCCTCGTCGTTTCTTTTTGGAGAGGGCTCTGTCTATTGCCCTGGCCTGGTGCAGGTCGTCTGGCCGCGGGTGACTTGTGGTGGTGGTGGTGGAGGCAGGAGGAAGAAGCGGCCAAGCAAGGCTCCCCAAGGCCGGGTGACATTTGTGGGGATGAGGGCGACGAGGAGGGGGGTGAAGGGGGGGTATGAACACAGAGTACGGCACCGGGGAGGGAGGGGGGCACGCACAGTACCGGATGGAAGAGAGAGTGAGTGAGCGGAGAGGGATGGCAAGGCCGGGCAGGGATATGGGCGCCGTTGAGATGCGAGATTCCAGGTGTCTTATGAACTGCAAGGTTCCATTGATCTGAAGAGTAAGAAGGGTGGGGGGAGAACGAAAAGTGTCAGTCGTCCATCGGGGGGTATAACGTGTGTGTGTGAGTGGCTGTATCTGTAGCGACGATAGTGATGATGATGACGATGATGTTGATGATGAATGGGGGGACGCCTTCAGCTGGCACACCTGGTATGTGATTTTGGAATACGGGAGTGAGGTGAGAGAGGGTGACAGATGCCGCCGGGGGTTGGCAAGGGGAAAGGGTTGTCACCATGTTCATGAGTCTCTCTGGCATGCTACTTGGACGCCTCACAACGAATAGCCCATTCTGTTTTTCCTCAAGGGCACGACGCCAGTCGGCGGGGGTTTGTTGCTCTGAGAGGCAAGAGAAGCAACTGAGAAGCCCCTCATGCAAGGGTATCGAGGAAGAAAGGAAGGGTCAACAGCGGGAAATGACAAATGACGGGGACCACCGAGAAGCAGGAGGAGATTTGCTGGGGACTTAGGCATCTGCGGGAAGGTGAAGAGACTGAGAGGGCAGAGAAAAAGAGAGAAAGGGCGAGAATGGCAAGAGGAAAAAGGAATGATAAGATGGGTCTAACCTGTTGATCGACCGCGATGATGGGCAGCGCAGTGCAGTGCAGCGCAGCGCAGCAAGCAGTAAAGTAGCAGCGCTACCGGGGTAGTGCTGGTCGCGATGGCGTGGGAGCTACTATGTAATACGTGCCGCAAGAGATGGGTAAAGGTACGGATATGAGGTATGGGAACCACCCACGCGTGAACGCGGACAGAATCTCGCACCCGTCCTATCTTTTCGGTGCCTGGCTGCCAAAATTGCCGTGTAAGTTGACGGATGGCAAGGTGAGGCGGCCTCTGCTCTGCTTGTGTTGCGGTTCTTGGCACCTTGACTGGACGGGCAAGGGCTCGAGCTTTGAGCTCTGAGCTCGTCCCCAGAGCTCGCAGGAGAGAAATAGAGAAAGAGGTGTACGGTATCCGTACAGGGAGGAAGAGAGAGAGAGAGAGAGAAAGAGAGCAATAAGGTGTGCGTGTGTGAGGGCAGGGGAGGGTGTGTGTCCCGAAGGGGGGCGTGACCTCAAGAGTAGTAGAGCGAGGTGACTACCTACTAGGTAGGTATGGTATCCGTAGTGCTGTTGGAGCTTTTCGAACGTCAATGTCTGCGAAAACCAAAGATTAGCGTGATTGGCCATAGCTCCTGCGAGCAGCTGCATCCAACCCAATGAGCTGATGAGATGGTATGAACAAGAGGAATGGGAATGGCCCGTATGGCATGTGGCCAGGATTAGGGCGGATCGGGGCCCGTCTAACGGCAGGGAGGGGAGCGGCAGTAACCTGTGCAATCGGGATTCAAGCGGCGCGCTCCAGTATCACTGGATCTGGCTTGGGATACTACCGACCCGGCTGAACCCTTGCATGCGTCCGTCCGCCCCCCCAAAACCTTGCACCAGACCGACCTGTCAACCGAATGAGCAAGGTCGCAGGCGGCCTATCACAACAGAAGGGCACATGGTGGCTGCCCTAGACGACAACCCCGTGTGCTCGTGCCATTAGGGATGGGGCATGGGTGCAGGGGTGGGAGGGGAGGGAGATGGGGAGTTGGGGTATGGAGACGGAGACGGAGACGGAGGCGGAGGTGGAGGTGGAGGTGGAGGTGGATGATAGAGGGAGACAGAGGAAAACAGAGGGTAGTGTGTAGCAATAACAGCTGTAGCGTAGTCCCAAGGTTGTATTCCACAACAGACCGAGCCTACGAGGCACACACAGCTCGGTGAGATTAAGGTGATAGCTGGGAAGAAAAGAGGTGAAGGGACGGAGGGTACCTCCGTAGTCAACGGATACGGGGACCGGGGGAAGCCAATGCGAATGAGAGAGAAGGAGATCCGGGAGATCCGCATCGATGTGGGGGGGATAGGAGTCGAGGTACCGCTACCGCGCAGTACCGGAGAGGAGGATGAGACGTACATTTGATCCGGCTGCTAGTGCAAAAAGATGGAGCGTAGAGTCTGTCTCGCCCTTCTGTACCTGAGCCGTTCGTCTACCACCCGTCGTTCTCTTTCTTTGCCTCGCGCAAATCAAGAGCGTACAGCAACCAACAGCAAGGCGCGGAGAGCGTTGGGCTTGCGGACCCAGTTGTCGTTCGCGGCCGAGATGAAGGCCGATGGGAGATTTCCAGATCCTCAACTCACCCTAAGGGTGCAAGCCAGGGTGCAAAAAAGCCAAGGGCGCTGCGGTCAGTCGGGTATCCAACCAGTCTTCGGTGTCGCCTCGGCTGCTTGGGTTCCCGGGGCGCACCTGTCAAATGACGATCACTGAAGCCGGTGTGGAGTGACCGCAAATTATCCCGACGGCAGCAAGGCGGCCTGTCAAGATGGAGATGCCCCTGGTAAGCGCACTGGCTCTGCTTATTTTCTTCTGTCTTCGTTTTCCCACTTTGGGCCACAGATCAGCAGGGTATGGGTATGGGATGGGATGAAGACTCGAAGCGGGATGCGATGCAGCTCTTACTTGGCCCGCAAAACGCCAGGACGGACGAGGAAACAGGTGAAAAAAGAGGCTCGAGTCAACCGAGCAGCATTGGCGCCGTTTCTCGTCGTAGGATTCTCCTCTTCACGTTCTGCCACCTGCTATCGCTGCACGCGAGCCTATGTTTCTTTCTGGCGGCTGCTGTTTCTTCTTGTCGCCGACGGCACGGTGCGGGGGTTCGGTTTCGGAGCTTTACCCTGCCTCACTCTCTATCTGTCTTTCTGCCCTGGTCGGGACCCTCGTCTCGCAAAGTTGGTTGTCTCTTGATGTGTGGCCCTGTCACCAGTAATTGGTCAGCCCGACGTGCTAATAGTGCAGGTGAGGCACTCGGCCCTGGGGACGATCAGTGGATTCCTCCTCCCGCTGGAGAATAGCGCGACTGTAACATCGCTGGTGGAAGACGTAGCGACGTTGGGTCAGATCATTCATTTGGGCGACCAGTATCGAGAGCGCGTTGAGATTGCAGACGAGGCGGGCCGTATCCGTACACAGGGCGTATCTCAATCGCAGCCGCTGCATCTTTCCTCCTGCTCTTGGACGCCAGCCTCTCGCCTCGGGTTGAACCAAATCTGCCAAGCACGCTCATCATGCTTGTAAGGCCAAGGCCCAAGCCGGCTGCTCTCTGCCTCTCCAGTGGTCTGTTGACAATTCGTGCGCTCCTTCGCAGCAGGCCGCGACGCACGGCACCCCCTTGCAGCCAACAAGACGACGTAGTGGTGTGCCAGGCAGCCGACTGTGAGCAGCTGCATCCAGTGACGGGAAGATCGACGGGAAGCAAGCCAGGCGGCGACGCCTGTTGGATGTCCAAAATAAAGCTTGGCATCTTCCCGACCCGGGAAATTGAACGAGATCGAACCCCCCGTCATTTCTGCCCGAGCAGGCCCCCGCCCTGGTACAGCTGAACCACCCCAAGCCCCAGCCAGGACAATATGCGGAGGAGTACCAGTTGGGGGTCGGTCGTGGCGTCACCGAACGGAGGGTGCAACGAAACCAGAGCCTTGCCAGCGCCGACGCTGAGGCCGAAAGCTCGCTGGCGCCGATGACGTTCAACTTCGATATTAAACGGCTTCCCATGCTCCTTGTGCTTGTGCGGTTCTGGCGCATTTGTGTGGCCCAGGGCAGCAGGCGGCACATGTGTCACTCAGTCGTGGTGCTGGACGTTCCTGCCTCGTGGGGTTTCGAAGACCCTTTTTGGTCGAATATCGCATTGTTTCGACGGAGCTGAACAGACACAACCGTCTGTCTTGGATGGGGGCAACGTGGAGGGGTTCCAAAAAGAGAGTTCAGGACTCACGGATTTGGCAAAGGCTGGCGTTCTCGCGCTGTCTCGTGCGGGAATAAACGGATCTGTTCCTCTCTGCCGCTGCGTGTCAATCCCACATCTATCCGTAGTGTCCGTGTCTCGCTGTCATGTCAGGCACGGACGTACTGTTCGTTCCTCTGTTCCCGTCCGGGGGGGGGGGGGCTTCTTCACGTCGGGTCTCGTCGACTAGGAGCGTGGATTCACTCGCGCCGGCCGGTTCCTGGTGGATGGCGGGAGGAAGGTGAGACTTGTGTGTCTGAGGCAGCTGCAGCAGTATTTGAGTATTCAAGTCTCTCGAGAGAGCCCCAGACGAGCGAGCTGCGACAACGGCAAAGGGCACACACCGAAATATGACAGGTCGTTCACAGTACAGCCCAAGCAGCGTCCTCGAAAGACCAACACCGATCGGTGATAGAGCAACAGTCTGGCGGATGCCAGGACGAGGAAAATCGAAATGGCTGAGGACTAGTCTCAGGACGACGACTTTAGGGCGTGGACGGGCGACGGATGGCTCAACGTCGACGATAGCCAGGGAACGGTTGCGGTCTTATATTCAACGTGGGGAGCTTGAGCAACGCGAAGTCGCATATCCGTACTCAACTTGCCTTAACATGGAAGTGATTCAAGTCTGCACTTCTCGAAGACGTTGGTGTAGCCACTGTACCGAGTACGGGAGAGTGCCGTGCCTCGATGGAAAGAGAGGCTAAGCAACGGAGTACGTTGCCTGGCTGGGCAGGTAGCCATTTGCGATTCTCGGGAGGAAGCTAGTTGATTTTGCATATGCGTTCGTCTATCGCGGTGCCACTCCGGTCGTCACTCTCTCTTTGTGCTCCCCGGACAGCCGAGGGCTGGATAGAGGCAGTCAAGACGAGCACGGATCGATGAGGCCTCGCAAAGGGTGGCATCCGCGTCTACCAAAGCCATGGGTACAAGTGAAGGAGCTTCTCCCACGGCCCAGAGAGGGATATGTGCAGCACCAGTGCGTGCGTGTGTGTGCGTGCGAGAGTGAGTGAGTGAGTGCTGCAGCAGCAGATGGTGGGTGGTACACGATTCGACATGGAAATGGTCGAGAGTCCCCCCGCAGGCAGCAGAAGCTAGAAACACGCCCAGTACCTGGTTATGTGCGAGGCGTGAGCTAGTTGGCATTGCTGACAGCTGCCAGGCGAGGAATGAGCCTCGAGCCAGGAAGAATCCGGTCACCGGTGTCGAAGAGCCAGCTATCGGGTCAACCGCGGGGAGTATGACCGGGCTTCACATGGCTCAGGGTAGCAAACCCGCTCAGCCCTAGCCGAAGAATGCTGTCTTGTTGAAGTGCCGTACGGAGTATCCCAACATACCTATCATGATCCGGCGGTGCGTTCCCTGCGCCTGGGTTGCCAGGACGCGTTGTTAGGTGACAGGACGAAGGGAAGGTGGAGGTCGGTTACTGGAACCCTCGAAGATGGAACGACATGGGGCTTTCCTCGTGAGAGCTGAAAGATGGCTGCGATGGGGAGGGGGGTATGCGTACTCCCGGAGAGGCAGAGGCGGAGATAGAGGCAGCCCGGAGGGCTGGACAGAGGGATTGTGGCGGCGGTTGGAGCGCGTGGGATCGCGTGTGCTTGTGTTCCCCCCACGCACGCCCAGCGACTTCGGTAAACGTACTCGACGGGCTGCTTGGGTCCTGGTTGGCTTCGAGGGAGGGTCTTTCGTATGTGCTCGCTGCACAATCATGGCAGGCAGCACAAAGTAGTTGTGCCTGTATCCGCATTTGTAGGTATCGGGATTCGCGAGGATGTGCATCTGTAGGTGTCTAAACAGGGCATAGTTAGGTATCCGTAGGTACGTATGCAAGAGGATCGGTCTGGTATGCAAGGCAAAGCGGGTGCGGATGGATGATGGATGGCAAGATGGCCCTTGTGTCAGTTCTCACCTCGTCCCCTTCCAGGCTCAACTGCTCAGCTGCCGTCCCATCCCATACAGGCTCCGAGCGACGAGGTCGATCGACAGCTAGGGGAGGGTTACAGGGTCGGCCCTTGCGGCGGATCGCCGGGCTGGGCCAGGAATCCCGGGCGACATGCGTGTGCCGAGTCCTGCTAGCGGGAGGCAGGGCGGTCCAGAGGTGGGAGGCGCAGGGCGAATCGAGTGATGGGATGAGGTTGGATGCGTTGTGGTGCGATGATGGAAGTACGGCCGTGAGGGCGATGCAGCAGCGAAGAGTTTGCGTTGTGGTCATTTTGAGTACCTAGGTACACGCCTATCTTAGGGTTTCATTTCGAGACGCGAGAGAAAAACTCTGCCATCAGGGATGAACATGCTGTTCATTCGAAGAGACCTTGGTGATGTTGAGTTGTTGTCTAGCCTTTCGGACGGAATCCACTGTACCTCCAGTTCGCTGGGACGCAAGGCAAGACCTGGGGTACCTCTACGGGTTCAATGGAACAAGGTACAGCGGGAACAGTACTCGTCAAGCACTTTGAGTATCTACCTACCTAGGTACCTATGCAACTGGGTAGGTAAGCACTGAACGGGTGCCCTGGAAGGCGTCCGAGGCAGGCAAGTTAGGCGCTCATGAGCCTCAGTTTAGGTACCTAACTTGTCCCTAATAGGTAGGTGGATACCCCCGCCTGCCTTGCCCGTGCATTAGGTGAATTGTTGGGAAGGAGCTGCCCCTCAAGCCCCAACTAATAGTAGCACTAGGTAGGTAGGTACTCCGTACTGTATTCGTACCTTACCTTACGCCTCAGCGCCGCTCAGGAAGGAGCTTTAGGTGCTTGAGTGCCCTGAGGGTGCCTTCCCTTCGCAACGCCTAGCCTCGCCTAGCCTCGCCTTGTCCAGCGCCTCCTGCATCATTCGCTAGTCACCTTTCCCTCCTTTCCGATCTACCCATTCTGAAAGGCATTCGTACTCTGCGATCTCCTCATCACCTTTTCCCTACCTGTTAACTATCGATCCTAAGTTCGCAAGGGAACGGCGAGGCTGCGCACCCACCGCCCGTCAGCGAGCCTCTATCTGATGATTCTCTCCGCCATTGCTTGCTTTTTACCTCATCGAGTCTCGCCCTGCTGCAGGGAACGGCCCCTCCAACTCGGCTTCGCTCCCTGGACAGAGTAGTAATCCATGATCCCTCCCTCCCTGACCTAACTAACCTCTAATGAGTTGAGAACAGCCAAGTTACCAGGGAGGAAATTCTGCCCGCACGCAGGTCTGGGTCCGGCCGTTTCGATCCTTATTCACATTGCCTTTGCTCCGGCGCCTGCGCCTGCGGCTAAAACTACTCCTTCCGTGGCCAAGACCTTCACCGGTTGTCCTCGACTCCTCATCGTCACTTGTCACGACCAAGTCCCCGCACTCCGCTTGCGTACCCACCCACTGCATCGGTCCAGTCAAGATTTGCTCTGCTGCTGCTCTGCTGCGAGGTACCTTGCCAGCTTGCCTGCCGCTCCGCTCCATCTTCCCTCCTCTTGACTCGAGATTCTAGGTCGATTCTCGAGACCCGAATCTGCCGCCCGACCGATGGAATCAAAGCAAGAGCAGACACAGACAGAGCAAACAACAACGACGGATACCGCACCTCAGAATCAGACGTACCTCGGATACGGCCGTATCACGACTGCCGTCGACGCACCATGGCCAGGTGCCGAATCGAGCCTTGTCCGTTCCCGTTGCCGTCCTTTTCCCGCTTCACAAAGCCCTTCGTCACCTCGTCGCTGGCCGCGCTCTTTCTCTCTCTCTCTCTCTCTCTGCCTGTCACTCTAGACACATAGACGGATGGATGCGGCGCCTTGATTGAGTCGAGACGTCGACTCGCTTGTCTCTCAGCCTGCCATTTTACCATGGTCCTGGAAAGCGTGGGCATCCCGGCAATCTCACCCGCCACAAACCCCTCCAGCATCGTCTCTCGCTTCTTGCCGTCTTACGACCTCGGTCTTGGTACGACTCTGCGTCACACTGCCCTGGTGTAATCTCACGCCCGGCAACAACCTCTGCAGTCCCGCCCTCCCTCTGTTCCTGGCTGCTGTGTTTGGTTTGAACCGACCCCCAGGTCTGGACGCCTGTCGTTCTTTGCCTCCCGAGACCCAGACAATTCTGAGTGATGCAACTGGTCCGTCTTTCAACAGTAACTCTTCTGCAAGTCATCCCGCAGGGATAACTCGACGAAGAAGAAACCCCGTACAGAAACTAAACCAAGAAAAACGCAGCTTACCTCCTCAATGCCCCGCATGTTGCAGATTCACTGCCGGCTACGGATATTTTTCATATCGTCTTGTTTTGCATCTGCGAGACATTAGACACCCATCCTATGACCCGCTTCATGGCGGGAACCCAGGCCCCCGGGTTCGCGCACTCGGGACAGCCAATCGTCCTGGTCTTCAGGCTGTCAGGGCAGCAGCCTGTCCACCGGTTATTAATCATCTATATCCTTATTCTCGGCGGGTGACCGTGACTAGCAGTTACACAACTACTGCATCCGCAACGACATAACACCGGCGACTTGCCGCCGTGAATAGACGTCTGCTACCGTCCTGGTTGCTTCTTTCTCCAATCTCCCTCGCTTTTTGGCAGTCTTTTATCTCGTTGCGCTGAACATCAGAGACGCCTCGTACAAAAACGACCCCTATCCGACTTGCCGAAGCCAGTGTTACCATGCAGCGCGCCTGCTCTTTTCGCATCGCATCGTTTACAGATGTCGATGCGCCGATATCCTGCTCCGGCCCCATCTCTTTTTCTTCTTGCTTAGTTACCGGGTTCGTAATTCCTCTGTATCCCACGAGCAAGGGCGCTTCGGTCGGACCCGGCGATATGGCAAGGGTCCCTGTTTGCCCAGGAACCCGAGTGACGATGTCCATCCCTTGCTTCGACCGGCTTCAGCAGTGTGGTCCGAAATTCATACTACTTTACAGCTCATGGAGTAGGAGCCGATGGTATGGCTCAGCTACTTCGGCTTCGTGCAGTAGAGACGTTGCGCCGGAACAAGGGTATCAGACCCGAATGGCACTTACACCACACTCTACAGACCTTATACTGGTTTACTAATACACGAAGGTGTCCCACCCGGCGTTGCTAGTATCCATGGCCATGGCCGAGAGCGAAGATTCTTTGCTTGGGAGCGTGCCCCTTCTTTTCGACCGCGGACTCTATCGCGCTCGGATGATGGCAGCAAGTCTCTCTACCGTCATTGATGGTTATGCAACGAGCCAGCGCCAGGAATAGCCACGAGAATTGACAGGAGGAGAACCGGTCTCACTTATCAAGATCATGCACCTCGATATTGCACTGAATTCAGATCTCGCGCCCTCCCCTTGGGCCTGCTGCTCGATGCCTGTTTCTGCTGCTACGCTCAACGTCTGCCATTTAGAGCTGCCGTACGACACGTTCGTTTCGTTCGGGAGGTGGTCATGTAACCGCCGGTGCTCGAGACACCTTCGGCAGCCAGCGGACTAGGGTTTGTGGTGGTTCTGGGGAAGCCGAGCCTACAGCCGCGGGTGTGACGAGCACGTCGTTGGAACACCTCTTCTTCACCCCCTTGTTGCCTCTCGTTCAGCTACAGCTGAGTCGTCCTCAGCCCGAGTTGAGGTTGCAGCCAGGTCGACACGGACAGCCTCCCCCCGGCGCATGCGGATAATCGCTGCTGTTGTGCCCTCGTCCTCGCTAATCTGCTCCATTTACGGGTCTTGTGGTCGGCATGGCAGCCACACACGACCGGATCCATAGCCTCGGGTTTGGGCTCCCTCTTTGGTTCTCTCCAAGCGCTTCTGTCACTAACGTCGCCCCGGCAGGTCGTCGCCTCCCGCTGGTCGCGATACGAGTCTTTGCACTTGGCTCTCGCATCACTCCCAGGACCTTGACGGTGTCGCCGCTGAGCGCTTTGCCAAGGGGCATGGCCATTCTTCGGGCGCTGCTATCGTATGCCGCCATCAACCGCATGACTTGATCAATTCTATCCGCACCGCGGCGAGCGACTCGACTGCGAATCTGAAGACAATAAAGAGGAGGGGAAGCATCAGACGGTAAACTGCATGTGCTTTGGGCCATCCGTACGACTTTAACGACAAGAAACGCCAATCCATATGCCACCCGCGACCCAATCGTCTGGATGTTACCCCGTGGATCGAAGACAAGGGGCACAAAAAAGGTGTTTCAACTGCTTGAGCCTGGTCGCCGGGTAGAGGGCCCAGCTCGTTGTCGATGCCGCAGCCAGTAGATGATATGGTCACTGCAGAACCCGTTATGAGCGACACCCCAATGGATGACCAAAAGTCTAGGTCGATTTGCAATCCAGCCTGTGAGGTAGGTGCTTGGAGCATCCGATTCTGTACGTTTCCGCTGCTGAGGCTTGACCCGACTGTTCCCCGGGCCAGACGGTGCAAGAACGCTCCAGACTCTAGAGACGACGGCGAGATCATCTCGGCCCTCCGCTGCCAGCCCAGTCGCTTTCCAATTTTCGACGATCTGGATATTGGGAGGTGAATGCTGGAATCCCCTTGGCTTGGCTTGGCGTTTTTCGGGAGAATGGGCGCGTCTTAACGCTGCGCCGTTGTCAACTCCGCCAAGTTCTCGCGGGCGCATTCTTCCAAGAAGCTGCCAACAAACGGACTGTCATCTCCGCGACTTCAAGCGTTCATCTTGATACAATTCCCAACATGACAGAGCGGGCGCCACGGTTGTGACACAGCAGTTCGGCATAGAGATGGGACGCTTCGCACGGGTGTGCGTTTTGTGGCAGTGGAGTTCTGCAGGTTGCCGCCGGCATACCTCATCTCGGTTTTTCCTACGATCCTGCAGCAAGGCGTTCACGGCCAATCGGCAGCCAGAAGAAACCATAGCAGAATCGCACCTTAGGGCGTTGGGAGAGGATCGTTGTGCACTGGTGCGACGCTGCTTCCCTAACTGCTCACCCTCGCCCAAGCTTTGGTGGGTGACACGAAAGAGCATTCTTTCTTTAGCCGGCATGACCACGTCCGGGCCTTTGGGCTCAACTCATACTCGACTTCTTTTGGGGGTACGGGTAATGACAACCAAGGCGCTTCTGCCAAGGACAAGCTTCCAAATAGTTGTTTGGAAAGTGGAGAGATGTCGAAATAAGAAACGAGGGCACTCAGTGGCGCTAGGCGATGCATCACACGGATACCGCTCTGGCCTACCTTGCCCCTGGCCCGACATGGCATGGCCTGCTTCGTTCTGGCCTTCTTCGGTCTGTCTGGCATCCATGGAGATCAAATGGGCGCCCCCCAGTTCGTCGCGAGACCATTCGGCCTTATCGACTAGAGGTAAAGGGTACCAACTAGCCAGGGCCAGACGTGCCGCAACGCGTTGAGTGACGACAACTTTTAATAAGGTGCCCCCCCATGGATGTACGAATAACACTGGGTTCCTATATCCGTACTGGGATCCCACTACACGTAGCAAGCAAGTCACCTGGCGACGCGAACAGGGACCCCTGAACGGCTGACCGCAGCGCTAACTAACATGCCGCTGCCCTGGGCGTAGCGAACCACGGTGCGACTGATTGCGATATCTTGAGCAACAGAAGATCAGCCCGCCGCGGTCCCAGATCTTTCAACATCCCCGTCACTCACTCTTCTCGTGCGAGCGGGTATGACAATGTGACCATGAGGGGCCACCGACCGATGGCTTGGCCGGCCCGTGGGACTGCCGGTCATAATCTCGACCAGCAACCCTTTTCCGTCTCCAGTGGGCCGCTTCTGTTGTTGAGTTCCCCTTTCGACTTGACCAGCCATTTTGTCGTTGGGCTTGCGAACATGGGGCAAAGAACCTATGGAATGCATGGGTGGAAGATCTGAACTGAACTAGCTACATGGCGTCAAAGAACCATTACGTTTTGTTTCGACAGCCTGAAGGCGTCGTTCATGCGTAGGTACTCTATCTTACCGTACCACACCCTGGGCGTCTACCCGTTGCGGTTCGCGACCTTCCCGCATATTTGTTTATTATGACAGCTCTGCGCCATGCCCACGCGCCCCTTCCCTTCGGACGAACGACGAAGACGCGTGTGGTCGGACGATGCTTCGGCGGTCTGTTCGGGTATGGACAGCGATCAGTGATCGACCGCAAGCATAACCCTGCTATCCCCATCCGATCGACCTCGGACTGCGAGAACCAGGGTTCTGTGGGGAGAAAGCTCTTATGGTATGTAGTGTGTACATACACACATACACGTCTTCCACCGTTACACTCCAGGTGGATGGGACACCGGCCTTGGCGGCAAGAGTCTCTTCCACTCTCCTACCCAGTGTTCCCTCTACTACGGCACTCATGCATGCTCCCGTACTCACCGACAAGGACGATGACAGAGAGCGGTGGGAAGCTGCATGATCTTGAGCGTGTGTACTCATCAGATGATGCAAACTGCGAGAACAACCGGTGCGGGCAGTCCCTGCCAGTCGCGCTTCTCGTCCGTTCAGTCTCTGTCAACTCCCGGTCGGGAGCCGGCCATCCATCCGGTGTGGCCAGCCTGGTTCTCTTATCCATCCGGCCAACCAACTGCCTCGACGAATCACGCAGGATCCGCGACAAGTCCTCGGGGCGGTGACCCATCTCATCGTCGACAGCTGTGAGGCGTTCGGATCCAGATAACTGGCAACCAACCAGGGTCTATCTACACGCCTCAGAGCTCCGAGTCGAGGAGAGTGAGGCGTAAAGTCGGGGACTGCTAAGCTCCCCTCATCCTTCAGGGACGAGATGGGGGTCACTGTCACCAGCAGGATGTCAGAATTCCCGACTTCTCCTCAACCTTGACACTCTTCTGAGCGAGCAAAGCCGAAAAGAGTCTTGCCACAGAATTCAATGCTCTTCTGGAAATTTCCGAGAGAAATGACACATGCTCTTCTCTTCGCCATGGGACCCCTCCGCACAAAGACCCCGGATGGGCGGCTGCGGTTGTGTTCTCCAGTAAGATGCGAGACTGACGACATTGCTGCACTATCACTCAATCCCAAACCGCACGACCTTCTTGCAGCCCACCAACATGATGGCCTCGCGGTTACCAGGAGCATACGAGGTGCCACTCGCCCGCCCCTTGGTCCCGCAGTCGTCTCGTCCATGGTGGAAGGATAGCGCAGGTTTGCCCGTAACTCACACCCCGTTGGAAGGCGCTCTGCCACCCAATTTCTCGGCCAGACATGCCACCCCATGCAGGTCTCGATCAGAGTCAGTCTCGCTCGTCAAGATCCTCTATTGGCCCGACTCCTTCTCGTGGCCAAGCCCCGAGGGATTGGGGCGTCTGCCGTGCACTCCCGCAGCGACCTTTTGTTTCTTCTCTCCTGGAACTGTTTCTTTTTCCCACCCTACGGATCCGCCCGTAGATTTTCATGGGTATATCTGTGTGAGAATCCCAGACATGCTCGAGGGGGGTGCAAGCTGTAAAGAGCAGGGGAGAGGAGAGCGTTTTGCCGAGTCTGTGGCTACAAAGAGCCTCGTATCATCCGCCACGGTGCTTCCGGTCTGTATGCGTTAATGTTGCTCGCGGTGAGGTAGCTCGACAGCTGCACTCACTCGTCCCCAACGCACGACTAGCTGCCTTCATGAAACGAAGTACCGAGGACGAAGGACGTACAGAAAGGTTCGTCTGGTAGAGCGAACGGTGCATTGACGGGCGTCTTCGTGGTGACATCTTAATCAAGCTTGGCGAGATTCTGCATACGCCGGGGTCACAGGATTCGGCGATGATGCGCTCCTGCTACGTTCCCGTGCCCTCTCTCCTTTGTGTAGTATGTAGCACGACGGGGCAGAAGGCTCGAAAGCCACGGGGGAGGAGGGAAGGGACTCGCCGGCCGCGGAGCACACGAGGCGTTTGAGGATGAGATTTCGCAGAGTTTCTTCATCGGGGAGCGCGCCCATCAAACAAGCATGTCCGCCCGCCAGCGGCTCGACGCCGATCGGGTTCCCACCGTCTCTCCCTGATGTTGAATCGGTCGACGTCTGTGGCTCAGACATTCGGTCGCCGGTAGGTGTTCTTCTTTGGCCGCCACGAACCAGGGGGCTTAACTCTCAGGGCTCTTCTTTTTTTCGTGTAGGAGACGACCGAGTTTGGATTCGGGAGCACGATGGGCTACGAAAGCCGGGGTCGCTTGAGGATCGAGGCACGACATATGCCTGGGTAGGCGAGTCCGGGGGCTCGGCACGCCGTACGGAGGCAGGCTACATGATGCTATGGAATCACTCAACGGGGTCCCGGGAGTTTGAAGTCTTCCCACGCTGTGCTGCTCTCCATTTCGGTCTCCCCTTCGTTCGTCTCGAAGCCGAACGGCCCGGTCAGGCGACCCGGTTATCGAGCCTGGGCACGATAATGGTCGACCAGCTTCTGAGACGGCGGATGTGGCCGTGTTTTCCCGCGGTCGAGTACTCGCTGATGAAACTAGCTACACGGCGGCGGCTGGCAGGTATCGAACTCTCTTTTTCGTTGAGACGGCGCAATTTGTTGGTTCATTTTACTTCATGTGATCCATGGCAAGCGGCGACGTGGTTGCTGCGAAGCCTGGCCCCCCGTAAAGCAAGACACGGGCGCTACGCCCTGGTCTTGGTCGTCTTTTCTTTCGAGCGTCTGTTGCTTTCTTTCGCGGGAACCGGTGGCGTAGGTGGCAAGTGTTTCGGAAATATCGGACGTAGGTCCGATGGAGTCGTAATCGTAAGGGAAATATCTGCCAAACCGGAGGGGGTCCAACTCTGTGTGGGAGAGCCTGCACGCAGTTGGCTCTTCGCGCATCTCTGTGTCATGGCTAGGCGTTTTTTGCCGTCAGTTGATTCTCTTGGAGGACTTTCTGCGTAAGAGAGCCGAGTTTCTGAGCAAGTCCTTTCAAGCTCGTGAAGACAATGATGCAAGTCTGTATAATCGACTTGCGGTAGGATTTCTACAAATGAGCCCATAATAGAAAACTTTTCGTCTACATGCAAAGTCATACTCCCAAGTGACCAATCCCCAAAGCCTACATGTCCATCAGAGTCGTAACTGTCGCTCCAAATCTTCGTGATATTCCATGTTTCCCGATCAACCGTGATCAACGGGGCAGCTCCCTCCACCAGCCCGCCTTATGCCTCTAGATCCCATTCGTGACTCAACTTACAGCTCATCCTTGATGGCCCTCTGCGTGCGGTCGTGGCTCTTGGCCTTGAAGCCATCGCCAGGCGTCGCGATCCTCCTCAGCCGGAAGACCTTGGCCGCGTGGCTGGGCACGGTGGCAGTCAGAACGCCCTTGGGCTCGACGACGCCGATCTTCTTTCCGAACAGCCTCGGGTCCTCCTTCTCGAGGCCGACGGCGTAAGGGATCTCGGTGGCGTTGTACCAGTTGGCCTCCTTCAGGATCTTTGCCCTCTCGTCGTGCGTCTCCGCGTCGAAGAGCGCCTGCGCCGTCTCCGTCGGCATCCGGTCCGCCCACAGGTCGTGGACGGCCCACTTGCACTTCACCTGCGGCGCGGAGCCTCCGGGGCCGTCGGCGACGAAGATCTCGGAGAGCGGGGAGCTCATCTCGACGTCGGCGCCCGCGGCGTTGAGGAGGATGACGACCTGGTCCCCGTTCTCCAGCCGTCCGCTCCAGACCTGCGTCTCCGCGACGCCGAACTCGTCGGGCGTGAGGCTGCCGTCGACAGTCCTCCTGACGCGCAGCGCGCTGCGGCCGTGCGGGTCCTGGCTGAGCGCGATGATGGCCGGGTTGTTGACGATGCTGAGGGCCGAGGCGGGCATGTCGCGCAGGTCGTTGCCGAGCATCAGGGGCGACTTGAGGGCGGCCCAGAGGGCGAAGTGGGCCTTGTACTCCTCGTCCGTCATGCCGCCCTGGCCGACCTCGAGCATGTCGAGGTCGTTCCAGCCTCCGGGGATGCTCTTGTCGGCGAAGGCGGCGACGCGGTTGAGGATGAAGAGGACGGAGCAGTGGGTGCCGGGGGCGACGCAGAAGGGGTCCGCGGCCGTGCTGCAGGAGCAGAGGTCGTCCGGGCGGGTGAAGGAGTCGTAGATGTCGCCGGACATGCGCCAGGCGTTGGCGATGGACATTCCCCACTGGCAGATGGTCAGTTATGTGGTCACGCAGTAGATATACAAGATCCAAGGAGATGGACTCACCGTGTGGACGTAGTCCTCGCCCCAGTTGCACAGGTTCAGGGCGATGGGGCGGCCGGTCGCGTTGAGGGCGTCGGCCATGACCTTGAACCTGTTGAAGGAGATCTCCGGAGTGCCCATGCGGCCCATGTGGTAGCAGTTGTCGTACTTGAGGAAGTCGACGCCCCAGGACGCGAAGCTCTGGGCGTCGTCCTTTTCGTGGTCGAGGGAGCCGGCTGGAGAACGTCAGCACTCGGCATTGATAACAAGAATGAAGAAAGGGTTTCGTTCTACTCACCGAATCTCGCGCAGGTCATCTCGCCGGCGGTGGAGTACATGCCGTACTTGAGCCCCAGGCCGTGGAGGTGGTCCGAGACGTGGTTCAGGCCGTTGGGGAACTTGTCCAGGTTCGGCTGGAGCTTGCCCTGGGCGTCGCGGCCGTTCTCGTCCTGCCAGCAGTCGTCGAGGACGACGTGGTCGTAGCCGAGGTCGCGCAGGCCCAGGCTCACGATGCGCTCCGAGGTGCTGAGGAGGAGGTACTCGGAGACGTCGCAGGCGAAGGCGTTCCAGTTGTTCTAACACATCGTCAGCTCACTTGTCCTGCCTCATCTCATCCTCTCATCATAGGAATATCTTACCCATCCCATCGGAGGCGTGTCGGCAAGGCCGTTGTTGAGGGCCATCACGCGTACCGCCGACGCCAATGCGGCGATGAGTCCAATCGATTTATGCGTCATTTCGGATGCCGTTTGATGTGATAAATGAGAAGAACTTCTGTCACTCTCTCTGTGAGTTAAATGACTGCTCTCTCCCTGCCGGGCTTTCGTTTTATACCGGCTAGAGGTCCAAGAAAGATGGCATAGTCGATCCGTTCTGCCCCATCGTGGACTCCAGTAATCCTGCTCCTCTCCCACAGACAACCCGACTTACATGATGCTGGCCGCCAAGTGAGGGGCGATGAGGGGCAGCAGTCGGTCAAGTCGCACAAACAGAGTCGACAGGGGGCGGAGAACTCTGGGAGTATTCCGCATCTTCTCCGCTTCCCCCAGCCCCCCTGGTTCGAGTCATGCGTTCGGATCCGCAGACGAACGGGCCTGAGCACGAGCACCACATGTTCAGAAGAGGAAGAAGAGGCAGCATCACCAAAGGAATTAGCTGCGGTCGTTGCCAAGGAACCAACCCCGCTGCTGCGAGTATCGTCACTGGTTGCTTGAGAAAATTTGCCTACCTTGGCCCGGTGTTTTTCTCGGAAACCAAGTTCCCTCCCACGGTGCTCTCACCCCCTTGTCACGAATATGAGCCGCTTCGAAGCGGACGAGCATGTGATGAGAAGAGAAGCTACAGAGTGGAATCATCATTGTCATTCGAGTGGTCCAAGCTGTGTAAGTCTCCATCAAACGGGCCAAGAGTCCAGATTCATCTCCCCCGCGGGTCTTTCACGACCACCACAGCGACCACACAATCCACCCCCTCAATCATCATGACCGGAGACCCTCCATGGTCCACAGCGACTCCATCTCGTCCGCGTCATCGCCCCCGCGCCGGCCAGCTCCGACCGCCTCCGCGTCCTTCTCCTCCATGGGCTCCGCAAACTCGACCAGGAACCGGAGCATCCAGCGGTCCAGCACGAAGCTCGTGTCGACGCTCGTGCGCGCCGTCTCGTGGAACGCCCTCAGCCGGCCGATGGCCCGGTCGACCGTCGGCCAGTAGCAGCGCAGCTGCAGCACCAGCTCGAAGTTCCTCTCGAGCCGCCGCCGCGCCGTGCGGATGTCCGCCTCGTCGCCGCTGAAGAGCAGCGTGTGGATCTGCACCGTCGACGCGATCACCAGCACGTGCGCCGCCATCGTGTACCGCACGTCCGCGCCGGGCGTCGTCTGCGCCCGGTAGACCACCTCGCAGAGCCGCGCCGCATGGTCCTTGCACTTCCTCGCGTAGGAGTCCCGCCGTGCGACGGAGGCCGGGGCCGCCGGGTTGATGGCCGTCGTGGCCGCGGCGCCGTAGAGGAACTGGTAGTACAGGAGCTGGCCGAAGTGGTAGTAGCCCAGGTAGACGGCGGCGAAGGTCCGGCCGAGCCCGCGGGCGGCGAACCAGGCGAAGTTCTCGGGGGTGTCGCGCATGTTGTCCGGCAGGGCGGCGAGCCAGGCCTCCATGCGGGCGCCGAGGGCCTCGACCCCTTGCTCGAGGGCGTCCCAGCCCGGGTTCTCGGCGACGCAGCGCTGGTTGAAGTCGTTGACGTCCAGGAGGATCCTGTTCAGCCTCACCATCTGGGAGAGGTGCTGCGAGGACAAGGATGCTGCTGTTGCTGCTGCAGGGCCGCCGCTGCGGCTCAGAGATAGGAACGGCAGATCGTCCATCGGCAGGGGAATGTCGGATCTCGCCGGCAGCAGCTTGGGAAGCTTGACCGCGGTGGATGACCACACGTCGATCATGCAGAGTGACCACCAGACTGGAGACGTGTCAGTGTTGGCTTTCACGCGCGTATGCCTTGCAGAATTGACGACTTGGCATCGCGGGGGCGGATATGCTATGCTGCCTTACCCCGTATGTTGACCTCCCGTTCCAGCAGGCTGGTTGCCGGCCTGCTCGGGAGGTCCAGCAGCTGTGCCATGCGGCATGCTACGCCGTAGTATATGTTCTCCGCCTCTCCGTTTCCGTCGGCAGTCCATGCGGCTCCTATCAGAACGCAGAGTTGTATCGTGGTTAATGATACGTCCCGGATGTTTAAGCACTTCTCAGCGGCTTGTAAATATCCATGCACTCTATCGCGAGGATCGATGTCTGCAAAGACAGGGTCCGTTGAGAACCTATAGGTTTGTCAAGTCGTTGTTCTCTGATGAGCTTTCATCTACTCTTGGCGAGGCGTCCTATTCAGTGGCTCCCAGTCTCCTATTCAGTCTTAGCCAAGCCCTTTCATCACCGTTGTAACCGCTGTCCCTACTTTCAGAAGCAGAGACAGTGTTTCTTCTGGAAGGATTTGGCTAACACCGAACAAGAGACTGGGGCAACTCAAAAAGGCAACTCCTCTTGGCAACTCAGGAGGAGTACACACCTCGCAGACAAGGCGCAGATACCGTACAAGATGCCCTCGGGAACCCGGTCGGCGAGCGCATCCTCGACGAAGGTCGGCCGATGAAAGAGGGAGTGGAACTGGTCATGGATGTAGTCAAAGTAGAGTCTCACCAGATCCAGCCGGACGGGCAGGCTAGGGAGCCTGGCATGCAGAGTGGTCTCACATCGGGAGCACCAGCCACTGGCGTGAGATCCGGGCGACGCACTCGCGTGTCCCTGGCTTCCCTGGCTTTCTTGCTGCTGACGATGATGATGATGCTGCTGCCGCTCCTCCTCGTTCTGCTTGCGCTGGTTCTCTCGCTGCTCGTAGTATCCGCCCGGCGGGGGTATCTGGACGCACTTGATTCCGCGCTCGCTGCAGTAGATGCAGCCGACGAGGCCCTCCCTGGTCTGGCACTTCCGCCGGCGGGCTCTGTGAAAGAGATCGTGTCAGGTAACTTTTACACACAAGTAACGTCACAGTAGGACGAAAAGGGAACCGAAGATGTACCGGCATGCAGCACAAGCCGAGGGTTTCCGCATGCCGCGGAGTTGTCCTCGGAGTGAAGGCCGCGCAGTTGTTGGTCGAACGGCCGCAACGAAAGGTGGGAATAGAGACAAATTGGGGGCTAGGTTCGTTTGACAGGTGAGAACTTGAACCGAAGCCCCCTGCGAAGGTATTTCACCACGCGTTGGTTACCCGGCCGAGATGGACTGACCGGGGTCCTCCCTGCCGGTGTCCTACACCAGATCGGTGTTTAGCGGCGGTGTATCGGCGGAAAACTCTGACAACCCCGGCCCGAGACTCCTCTTTACATCGCTCACGATCGTCCGACGAATGAACGGATCTGACTGCTTCCCCAAAAGTCTCGACCGACCATCGTCTCAAGCCCGGAGAATTCCCCATGGGACCCTCGCACGTAGCATCTCACGCGGCGCCGGCGTTGGTCCTCGAAACGTGCGATGCCAATGTTTACCCCATCGTGGACTCACTCTCGCTGCACGGCCTTCTCCGCACTGCCTCGGCAATACCAGGAGATTGGATTGGTCTTTTTGATTCTTGTCTGCTCTGAACGTGGTAAGCCAAGGGCAACTGGTCTGACACGACGTGAATGAGCCCCCCTGCCTTGTCTTCTATAAATGCGACGTCGTGCCCCTCTTCTACGTTCACGCGATGTGGGAATAACCTCACTCTTAGCCGCCGCCTGAAGCCTTTGGCGTACTTTTTTTGTCTTCTGAAGCGTCTCCAACATGTCCCAGGAAAAGACAGTCGGCACCGAGGCGGTGCCTGCCGTCAGTCGCGGGTATGAGAACCAAGGTGAGGCCATCACGGCCATGCAGATCGAGCGCCAGATGAGCGTGCGAGACTCGTTCCGGTTCTGGCCGAAGGCGATTCTCTTCTCCTTCATCATCTCCCTGGCCATCATCATGGAGGTAAGCCGCGGGCACAGAATCAGTCTGGTGTATTGGCATTATATGCTGATGACTTCCAAAGGGCTACGACACCAACCTCATGAGCAACTTTTACGTCTTCCCGGCGTTCCAGCAACGCTACGGTAACGAGGTCAATGACAAGGGCGAACCAATCATCTCGGCTCAGTGGCAGACCATCATCAACAACGGCGTGCAGGTCGGTTCCATCATCGGTCTCGTCATCAACGGCTTCATCACCGAGTGGCTCGGTTACAAAAAGACCATGATCGTCTCCATGATTGCCATGATCGGCGCCGTCTTTATCCCTTTCTTCTCCACCGGCCTCCCCATGTTCCTCGCCGGTGCCCTCGTCCAGGGTGTCCCGTGGGGTATCTTCCAGACCTTGGCGGTTACCTACGCCGCCGATATCTGCCCTATGTCTCTCAGAGGTTACATGACATCTTGGGTGTAAGTGACCATTTTTCGCACCAGAAGCAAAGTGCTGACCGAACAAAAGGAACATGTGCTGGGTCATCGGCCAGCTGATTAGCAGTGGTATGCTCCGTGGTCTGCTGCAGATCGAGAACCAGTGGGGATACCGCATCCGTGAGTACTTAGAGACATCAAGAGTTGGTCGACACACTGACACGAGACACAGCCTTCGCGATCCAATGGGTCTGGCCCATCCCCATCATCATCGGCACGCTCTTCGCCCCCGAGAGCCCTTGGTGGCTCGTCCGCCAGAACCGCCTCGAGGAGGCCAAGGAGGCCGTCCGCAAGCTGACCTCCCCCCAGAGCGGCGTCCACTTCGACCTGGACGCCCACGTCGAGATGATGCGCCTCACGAACCAGTTCGAGATCGAGGTCAGCTCCGGCTCGCACTACTGGGACTGCTTTCGCGGCGTCGACCTGCGCCGCACCGAGATCGCCTGCATGGTTTGGCTGACGCAGTCCTTCTGCGGCGTGCCCTTCATGGGCTACGGCGTGCAATTCATGCGGAACGCCGGCCTCAGCACGGAGAACGGCTTCACCATGGGCCTGGTGCAGAACTGCATCGGCCTCATCGGCTGCTTCATCGCCTGGTGGATCATGACGCACATCGGCCGCCGGACGCTCTACCTCGCCGGCCTCGCGGCCATGGTCGTCATCCTGGTCATCATCGGCGGACTCGGCGTCAACGAGATGACGGACAGCACGTCCTGGGCCGTCGGCGCGCTCATCGTCGTCATGCTGTTCCTGTTCCAGCTCAGCGTCGGCCCGTCGTGCTACACCCTTGTGGCCGAGATGCCGTCCACCCGGCTCCGCGTCAAGACGGTCGCCCTCGCGCGCGCCTTCTACAACTCAGGAGGCTTCATCGTCAACGCGATCCAGCCCAAGATCATCGGCGAGAACGACTGGGACTGGGGCGCCAAGGGAGGCTTCTTCTGGGCCGGCATCGCCGCGCTCTTCCTCACGTGGACCTTCTTCAGGCTGCCCGAGCCGTTCGGCCTGACGTACTCCGAGATCGACCTGCTCTTCGAGCACCGCGTCGGCGCGCGCCACTTCTCGCAGGAGGCTGCCGACTCGCTGCGCCCGCAGCTGGAGGAGGTCGCCAACCGCCAGGAGAAGGTGACTGCCGTGGTGAGCCACCAGGAGGCCTAAGCTTTGGTCTCACTGATCGCTGCCTCCGTTTCTGATGGTAGAAGAGGGATGATTGACGGGAAGAAAGAAGCCGCCGACTTGAATCGGGCGTGCGTACATGTACTCTCAGGACACCTCATACCTAATCTATCTCAATGACCACCATCTTCCTCGCCCCAGTGACAAGCTTGACTGGAACTCGAGCCCGACGTCTTTTGCCTAATTGGGGAATCAAAGCCTGGATGCTTCGCTAATCCCAACTCCTTGGTACCGAGGGGGCCGAGAGCATTGCTCCAGGCCGTGCTGCCAAGCATCGTGCCACCATGCGCCGCGGCTGAATTCGAAAAACCATAAATGCGCGCAAACCTAGGGGCTTAGCCGAAGAGGTGGCGCATTTTCCTCCGGAGTGAATCTGGCATGTTACTCGTTTCGTGGAACGAAAAAAAGCTGATATTGGGTGCGATGGTGGGAGGGGAACCTCCACGACAAAAAAGAATCTGGGACTCCCCCCATATAAGAGGCAGGCCTCCAGTGATACTTGGAGACTTTCACCTCATCTGAGATGCTATACACCTGTGTGTCCAATTCTCGTCGTCATGCGGAACAGCACTTTCTTCTGGCTTCTAATAAGCCTGGTCGCCTTCTCAAGCCTGTTCGCCCTCTCGTTGGCCGCGTTAATAGTCGAAGTCGAGGGAGTCGGTCGTATTCCAGAAAGATGGCGACTCCAAGGAAGAAAGCCGGACGCCTCGCAGAGTATCACCCTCTCAATCGCGCTGAAGCAGCCAAACGTCGCCTCGTTGAAATCCCGCCTCGAAGAGATCAGCAATCCCAACTCGCCAGAATACGGAAAGCATCTATCCAAGGAAGAAGTTGATATGTACCGCAGTCCCGATTCCAAAGGCGCAAGCGAAGTCATGTCGTGGCTGGCGTCCTCCGGGGTTCGCGAGGCCGCGCACGTTCATGACCGGGTCGTCTTCAACAGCACCGTCGCGGATGCCGAGGGTCTTCTTAACGCCAGCTTGGGCTACTACAGCTCCGAAGGCGACGACAAGAAGCTCCTCAGGACCCTCGCGTACTCGGTTCCTACGGAGGTGTCCTCGGCCATCGACTTCATCCGCCCGCTCGAGGAGTTCAGACCGACGTCTGGTCCTCGAGCGCAATTCGCCTGGTTGACACAACGCGCAGAGGCGAAGAAGAGTGGCGCAGGGGACCAGTGCAACGGGGGAACTGATCCGACTTGCATCAAATCGCTATACAAGCTCAACTACAACGCATCAACGGCAAGATCGCCAGTCAGGTTTGGCATTGCTGGTTTCTTGGAGCAGTACATCAACTACGAAGACACGTCGACCTTCATGGACCGCTACGCCCCAGACCGGCAGGACGAAGGTTTCAACTTCACCGTCGAGCTCGTAAACGGCGGCAGGAACCCCCAGGACATCAACAGCGCCGGCACGGAGGCGTCCCTTGACATCCAATACGCGATGGCTCTGGGGTACCCGACCAACGTGGTGTACTACTCGACGGGCGGGCGCGGGACGAAGCTAGACGGCGACGGGCTTCCGTACCACGACTCCGAGTCGGACAACGAGCCATACATCGAATTCCTGGACTACCTCCTTGACCTTCCGGACGAAGACCTGCCGCACGTCTTGTCGATCTCGTACGCCGATGACGAGATGAGCGTACCTAAGGCGTATGCCATCCGGGCTTGTGACATGTTCGCCGCGCTCACCGCGCGGGGCGTCTCGATCCTCGCCGCCTCGGGGGACGGCGGCTCCCGCGGGACCGGGCAGAGGATGTGCTACAGCAACGACGGGAAGGGGACGGAGATGACAGTTCCCACCTTCCCGGCTTCGTGCCCGTACGTCACCTCCGTAGGGGCGACGACGAACTCCGGTCCTCCAGTCAATGGGGCCGGTTTCAGCACCGGCGGGTTCAGCAACTACTTTTCACAGCCGGCCTGGCAGACCAAGGCCGTAGACAAGTACTTTAAAGCCCTAGACGGGAGGCTCCAGGGCCACTACAACGCCTCCGGGCGCGCCATCCCGGACATCAGCGCCATCGGGTCCGGGTTCGCGATCCAGTGGGCGGGCAGGGAGAGCAGCGTCCTGGGGACCAGTGCGAGCTGCCCCGTGGTCGCGGCCATGGTGGCGCTCGCCAACGACGCGCGCATGAGGGAGGGGAAGAGCTCGATAGGCTGGCTGAACCCGCTGCTGTACTCGAAGAAGGCGAGGAAGACCCTGCAGGATGTCGTTGAGGGGGAGAGCTACTCGTGCAGTTGGAACGGCGATGCGCCCGGTGGGTGGCCGGCGAAACCGGGCTATGACACAATCACGGGACTGGGTGTTCCCGATGACTTTAAGAAGTTTATGAAGGTGCTCACAAAGTAGAGCTCTCAACCTTGCAAGAAGATACTCGCGGCAGCTGCAGCAGTCTCTCGAAAGCCAACAATAGAAGTCACTTCTTTGCTTTTACACGTCGCGAGCTTCACACGTGACCTATTATTTCACACCACCAGGCTGCATATCCCACCTCCCACAAACGGTAATAATGACAGACAATAGTGCCCGATTGCTAGAGATCCGCACTGCCTGAAGGCATCTGTGTCCAGTCCACTTGCCCAGGCGTTACATATCGACGTTGTAAGGCGGCTTATTGCTTATCTCCAACTCGTTGAGGGTACGTTGATGCTACCAGACAACCATGCTCTCGCGTCTCGAACACAACGCACACAAACAATGTGTCAACGGGTCGCTCCGAGTCCAACATCACCGCCACCATTACATGTAAAGAAGCCACATAGAAAAACTTCACTTTGGTAACTCCTTAAATGTAACTTTGGTCTGAAAGATGGCAATATCTCTTCATAATAAGCTTCAACTCTTACGTAGTCACACGAACAGTCACTCGAAAAATGGTGGATCAGGAACCCCCCCTATAGGGTGCATAGGTAGTCCAATATAGGCAGTGACACATTACTTAGTTCTACGTATTCAGTTACGGAGACAGGCTGATGCAGCCGTCGGCGCTGTCTTCCTGGAAGATGCCGCTAAAGATCACGCCCTCGTTGATGCCAGCCGGCTGGAACCCGTTCTTGGTAATATCGCCCTCGCCCCCGACGGGCTTCTTCAGGAGACCGAAATGGTATTGGCCCTGCCCGCTGACGTCGTTGGGGACAGCATTGCCCTGAGCCTTAAGAGCGTTCTTGTCGGTGGAGTAAAAGACGGCAGTGGTGCTGGTTGCATGTTAGTGGAAAGTTTACAATTCGAGCTTCGGGAACGGCACTTACTTGGCGTTAAAGTCTAGGGTAACGGCGAAGTTATGGGTCACACCCTCAGTGAAGGCGGTGCTGAACAGCAGCGGGGGCGAGGGCTTCGTGTTGACGTTGCCGAACAGCTGGAGGGTGTCCGGGTCGGCCGTGTTACCGCCCAGGATGGTGCCCGTCTTGAGCACGACCTGGTTAGTGCTGAAGTCGTTGCTCTCCAGGAAGGCCATCTGGTACTCGTGGGACAGGTTGAGGGGCCGCTGGGCGTCCTTTGCGATGCTGAAGTGAAGCGTTTTGACCCCGGAGGTCGAGGGGTCGGTGCCTGAGTTGCTGGAGGGGAGGAGCTCTGCGCGGCGGAAGCCGGTCTGGTTGTTGAAGATGGACTTGTCGCTAGAAGTAGTAACCAAGCGTCAGCGGGTGAAGCTTGTAAGAGGTGGCGAGTGAAAGGTCTTACCTGATGGTGACCTCGATGGGCACGCTGGCGGTGCCGTCGAAGGGCGAGCCGGCCTGCTTAGGCAGCTGCAGGACCTTGCTGAAGCTCAGGCCCTTGCCGAAGACGTTCTGGGGGTTGAAGAACTTGTTGTTTGCGTCCAGGGCCTTGAGGGCCGTGCCGGACGGGATCCGCCCGTCGAATTGGATCTTGCACTGCTGCGCGGCTGCTGCCGACGCAAGCGAGAGGAGAGAGAACGACTTGATGCAAACCATGGTGAAGTTGGACCAGCCTGGGAGATAAAGAGTGGAAATGGTTTGATATTAAGAGACGCAATATAGAGGATCTAAGTTATGAAATATGTAGACTGAAGGACATGAGATGGAAAAAGAGTAGAGAAATGACGAGGCTATATACAACAACTCACTCGGCGACATAATGATCATTGCTGAACCGTTAAGCGACTCAGGGACCCTTGGCTTGGCAGCTGTCTGGAACAGTTCATCCCGTCGGGTGTCGACATTCGGAATAATGCGAGTTGAGCATCCATGGATGACAATCGTTGAAGAATGGGCAGGTAGCATCGAAACCGGCGAAAAAATAGCACGGAGACTACCTAAAACGAGCCAAAAAGGTTTCCGCTCCCCAAGCTGGCCCAAGTTGGGGGGGTGGGGGGGGTGTTTATGGGGTTGCTGTCGGCGTTCTTGATGGCCGCCGGGGGTGTCGCAAGGGTGTGGAGGCGAAGGGAGATCAAACGACATCGTCTCAGGGACAGAACTCCGGCCGCCGCGACTCTCGCCCGATGGTCCCGCGAGGCTCGGAACCTAAGATCAAAAGATCAGACGGGCGAAGTATCGTAGCAGCCCGACGGACGACGGGTGTTTGTGGTGGTGGGGAGCACGTCCGAAGTTACTGGTCGGCCGTCGTCTCATCATTGCTCATCGTGACTTTGGCGGTCTTTCTTTCTGTTCGATGCTGACTCGGTTTTCTGTCGCGTAAACTGCAAGGGACGGGGAATTCCATTTAGAAGATCCGGGAATTGAGGAATTCCGATGCCAAGCAATTAGATACGTTGATGTTTTGATGGGTGATCGGGCGAGGTTTGAGGTGAAAACCTTCGTCGGCTCTCCAGGCGTAGAAATGCGAGCCGACATTCGGGGTGTTGATTCACTTTCAGCCCGTCAATCTTGACTGGGTATCCTACTTGACCGATCCATAATTGCTGTTGCCGTTGCTGTTGGCTTTTCTCTTTAGGACTCTATGTGGATAGATGTGTACCATGCCTTCAAGAAGGAATTACTTGTTAACCACACTTGATTTTGATGCGATTCCAATAGCAATGAAGCCAAACAGCGGCTCGCTGAATTCAACGACAGGATTGGTCAGGGGATGGAGCAGAAGATGGTTGGGTTGAGATGCTTTCCTGGTATCTTGATTCCTGGTGTGTTGTACTGCCAACTGGACACCATCTAGAGATGGTAAACTCGAGGAGAAACCCGGCTACAGTGAATGTGGAGGAGAGTAAACTGTATTACCTAACCTACTCTGTATCTATGCATGCACTGGCAGAACTATCCTAGTGGACCTAATGTACAGTATTAATACTTGATCTGTGCACAGTAATTCTCCAAGTACCCACTTCTTTTAAGGTAGTGTGTTGCATTGTGCTTTGTCTTATCGTTATCTTCACTGTATCGTTATCGAAAATCAGTGGGTCTTGGTGATCTCAGGTGCCTCTCGGCGATCTTCACAGCGACTTTGGCGGCTGCCGCTAAGCTGTTGGCGTCTGTCAGCCAGACCTCACCGACTAAAGTGTGGTGGTGTGGTGGCAGGCAGGTGTGGTCGTGGTTCCCCACACGGGAGAGTGGTCCCTTCCATTCGGGCAGTCGCGGTTCACAACAACATCCGATTCAGCAGGAACCCCAAGTGGAAGACCCTTCCGTCAACATCGCCAATTGTCCACCTCATGAGTTGAGAGTGGCTCGCGATCGTCTTCCGAACGAATTTTTACTTCACTTTTGACGTTCACCACACCACAAAGCAGCGATTCCAGAGCTTCCTGTTAAGCTTCGGAGCTTTGGCGCCTCCGAGCACGCTCTGAGACGCGTCTGGTCCCCCGAGGCACCTTAACATCCTTGGGGCCTGAACCATCCATTGCCTTGCCTCACCTCTAACTTTACCTTTCCTCGCCTTGCCTCTCAGCCTCGACCCCATACCCTCGATTTTTTTGAGCAGTCAATTCTACTGTTCTTGACGTCAACGAGACTGCGCACTTCCCCAGCGACACGTCCTTTTTGTCACAGTCAATCGCGACTTCTTCGGGCGAGCGAAAACCTCCGAATCGCGAGACCCCACCGCGTCCGTTCCGTACAGCTCGTTTCGCGACCAGCCACCCGAACGTCCTTACTGCCATTCTTGCAGTCGCGTCGTCATATTACTCTCGGAGAAGGCGCTTCAGCCTCCAAACTTTGGTCGGAGGCCCTATCTTCCTCTTCCGAGAACTCGCAGGAACGACCGTCGCCGAGCCTCACCGATTGCCTGCTCTCGCCACACGACGACATCGTACCGCACACCACTCGCGCCGCGGCCGAACCGATTGCAGAATCAACACTGTTCGCGAGCGCCAGACAGCTACGGGGCTCGCGCGGCCTTGCGACAAATTACCGAGCTCGTCAGTCCGCGTCGCCCTGGAAATCGATACCCAAAACTCTGCTGACGTCTACGCGAAGCGCAGCTCCCAGAACCGCCCACCGACTGGGTTTGGATTAGGCACTTCAACTCGCGCTTGCCATACACCGAAAGGAAACACACGCTTGGTACTTGAATTCGCCAACGATCGAACCATTCCAATGGGCCGCCACTGAAGACGCGTCCGATATGCCTACCACCCAGGTAACCCCGACGGAAGATACTCTTCTCCAGGGGATTGCCGATGCTCTTCTTAAAGCCCGGAAAATCGTCGTCATAACCGGTGCCGGCATCAGCACCAACTCTGGCATCCCGGTACGAACCGCCTTAACGGTTGGAGTCTACGCTTTGCTAATATCGATTTAGGATTTCCGAAGCGAGAATGGCCTTTACTCTCTAATCCAGGCTCAATTCGACGCCGCAGCAAGCCGCGACATCCCTACACCGCAGTGCCTTTCGACATCCGACAGCAGCCCCGACGAACTAGAGCCACCTCCCAAGCGGCGAAGACTTTCCTTCGAAGACTCTGCTATCTGTCTTCCTAGCGAAGATTCACAGCCCACCTCGGAGACATGGGCATCCGGAGACGAAAGGACATGGGGGAGGGAACGAAATCAGTCCGGATTTACGAGAGAAAGCTCTGCGCGGACGAGAGCAAGGCCCAGGCGGCTTCAAGAAGTGAAAACGCGGAGCCGAGACACAGCAGACCCCGCGGCAAGACCCGCCAAATCATACGAAAGGACCCCTCGCAGCTCAGCCATGCATCTGAAGGCGGCTACGAGAGCAAAATCTACGCCTCCCGAAGAGATCTCACAAAGAGCTGCAGGGGCCCTGCGACTCGAGACGCAGACAGCGAACCTTCGCCGCGCCGAAAGCAGCAGTCCTACTCGCAATCTTTTGCGGAACAGAGGGCGATCCGCAAGCCCTGGCCGCCGCCGGAGGTCGACTGCAAACCAAGCAAACCCTGCCGAGCTGCGAAAAACATCCATATTTCGAGCCTCCATGCAGGCGTCTGAAGAGGGCGAGGCGGCCCGAAGCGTTGCATCGAGCCCCTTGAGGCCACGCGAGCCTTGGTCTGGGAAGGGACGCGATGCTTCCCGCTCACCATTCAACCCTCCCCCGAAACAGCTTGTTCCGTCTCTCGACCAGCTGACTACGCCGAGAACCGCGCGGAGCTCATCGCCTTTATCCCCTCCACCCAGTGTGTTGTCGCCAACGCCGTTATCTTATCGAATGTCGAATGTATCCGTGCCGCCGCAGACACGCGGCTCGTCGCCCTTGTCTTCGTCACCGCTGTCTTCGCCGCCTGCCCATCTGTTCGATTCCTTCGAGCCTCGCTTCAAGTCGAGGCGGCAGTCCTCGAGCGCCGCTAGCACCGCCGCATCTTCGGACATCAGCGATACACCCAATTCGTCCAACCCGGGCAAGTCGGCACTGCCCAACATCAAGGGCAGGGATCTGTTCGATGCGTCTATCTGGGCCGACCCTCTGAGAACCTCGGTGTTTTACACGTTCGCCACAACCCTCCGTAAGAAGGTCAAGGATGTTCAGCCAACGGAGTCGCACCACTTTATCGGTCACCTTCGCAATCGAGGGAAGCTGGTTCGATGCTACACACAAAACATCGACCAGATCGAGGAAAAGGTGGGTCTTTCGACATCTCTTCAAGAAGGCCCGGGTCACCGCGGCCGGTTCTCCAGGAGGTCGACCGGAGCAACGTTGGTGCCATTAGTGGCAAAGAATTCCCAAGCGACGGTTGAAGGCTCGGCACCATCCAGCCAGCCGGAAGAAAAGAGCAAGGAACCAGCAAAGTCCGAAGAACCTGCGGCTGCAGGAGGGCATCTGAAGGTCGACGACCTCGGCGCGCTGGAAACCCAGCCTCGGCAGCCGGAGCGGAAGTCCAACGGCGTCGAGTGCGTTTTCCTCCATGGCTCGCTCGAATCTCTACGATGCTTTCTCTGTGGCAAGATTTGTCCGTGGGACGAGGAAGGGCGCGCATACGAGACTTTGTCTGGCCGACAACCCGAGTGCCCTTACTGCGCTGGAGCCACTGCCGCAAGACAAGAAAGGGGCAAGAGAGCATTGGGCGTGGGCAAGCTGAGACCAGACATCGTACTCTACGGCGAGGAGCACCCAAACGCCCATCTTATCTCCCCAATTGTCACTCACGACCTCGGGCTTTCCCCCGACCTTCTTCTCATTCTTGGGACGTCGCTCAAGGTACACGGGCTGAAGGTCTTGGTGAGAGAGTTTGCCAAGACCATCCACGGCAGGGGCGGCAAGGTCGTTTTCGTCAACTTCACAAAACCCCCAGAGAGTTCGTGGGGCGACATTATCGACTATTGGGTGCAGTGGGATTGTGACGCATGGGTGTCCAATCTCAAGGAGAGAATCCCATTGTTATGGCTTCCGCCGGGCACCAAGCTGCCGAAGAAGAAGAAAGAAGGTGGCGAAAAGCCGAGGAAACGGCAGAGCACGACGAACGAGAAGACGAAGCAGGAGGCATCGAAGTCAAGCGGCAAACCCCGTCTTTCGGCTGCAACGAATGCAACCGCTCCGGCTGCGCGGTCCAGAGACTCCCAGAAGCGTGCGAAGCCCCAGAAGTCCGCCCAGTCCAGGAAGTCGACAATTGTCGTCAAGCCCACAGAACCCAGAGTCCGCGTCCCAGCATCGCCGGAGGAGAAACCACAGACTCAGAACAATGCAACTCCCAGCGACCGCAAGGAGTCACAGTCGCCACAAGAGTCAGAACAGGCGGTGAAGATGGCTGAAGTCCAGGATCGGGCAACAGATGTCGAATCAGCGGCAGTTGTCGAAGCAGCAGTAGTTGTCGAGCCGACAGCAGCCCCTGAGCCGCCAGCGCTTCTTGAACCGGCAGCAGTCCTGGACCCGGTCGCGGCCTCGGAAACAACAACGGCGGCGGAGTCGACAGCAGCTCAAGAACCGGCAACAGCCCAAGAACTAATGACAGTCCAAGACCCAGGAACAGTTTCGGAATTGGCAGCAGTCCACTACCCAATCCGGATTTCGGAGCCGGCACCGGCCCAGGAACTCAAAGCAGTTTGGGAACCGACGGCAGTCCAGGAATTGTCAACAGCTGAGGAACCAGTGGCAGCCCGGGGACCAGCGAAAACCCAGAACCTGATGGTGACCCAACACCTTGCGGCAGTCCCTCAGGACTTTGCGGCAACCCCCCGGGGTCCTGCAATGAACCATCCGCATCCCGGCCCTGCGATCAACTATTCGCATCCCGGCCCTGCGATCAACTATTCGCATCCCGGCCCTGCGATCAACTATTCGCATCCCGGCCTTGCGATCAACTATCCGCATCCAGGCCCTGCGATGAACCATCCGCCCCCGCTGATGAACTATCCGGCCCCCCCGATGAATCCACAAGCCCCTATGATGGTCCTTCCGGGCCCTGCAATGATCCATCCGGGCCCTATGATGATCCTTCCGGGCCCTACGATGATCCCTTCAGGCCCCACGAAGACCTCCCCGAACCTCGCGGCAACCCAGAACCCGGCGGTACCTCAGAACACAGCGGCAACCCACATGTTCACAGACAGTAGATTCCAAATCAAGCCAACGCAAACGGAAACACAGGAACCGAAGCCAAACGCCACAGCTCCAAAAGTACGAAAATTCTGCCCACGCCTTCGCCTTGATAAGACCAGCACGGCATGGCATGTTTGGGAAATCAGACAGCATCTTCGTCGGATCACGAGCCCTCCAGGTTCAACGGCTCCCGTGGTCCACCCGGTAGCCAAGCCAAAGTCACAACCTGGGCGACCTCGAAAGTTCCTGCCCACACCGTTGCCCCAGCCCACGTTCCTCCAGCCAACATTGCTCCAGTCCACGTTTCCCCAGCCCACAGTGAGCCCGCCGACACTCGCTGCTCACATTGGCGATGTCACAATCGACGTACCGTCCGTTGACTCCACGGAGAAGAAGCCCGAGAGCGGCAGGGTTGTTGAGAAAGATGTTGTCATGGAGGAGGTGGGCAATGTGTCAGAGGTTTCAATCTGGCAGGCTGTCAAGCAAAACCCTCGCAATCGAAAGCGTAAGAAGATCGATGGCGAAGAGGTATCATGGACGGGTAAGAATCGGTCTGCGGTTGATAAGATGCCTCCGCGACCGAGAGCAAAGGCGACACAGACGCCGGAAACCGTAGACAGGTCGCCTGTCGTCCCGCCTACCGTCCTACCTGACTCAGACATGCCGCTTGCGCCCGTGGATATGCCGCCCTCCACGCCGCCGCCGATGCGCAGCACTCCGATGCCCTCGGCACCACATGCGAAGCCCCCGGGTCTGGAACCGGATCACTCGAACCCGGGGCCAGTGTCGGACGTTGCCCCGACCCTCCAGCCGGTTATGCGACAAAGATTTGACCAACCGGACTTCAGCTGCGATGCCCTCTTTCGCGAGCTGTTGGACGCCCCGGACTGGACGCGTCCAAGCATAACGCACTTGAGTTTTATCAATTTGGAGGAGCAGGAGGCGGCGATGGCGTTGCAGGGCCTGAGAAAGGGAGGGATGTGAACAGGTACCCAAGCATTGGAGGCATTCTTGTTGGGAGGCGGCATAGCATCCTTTTCTGATAGAAGCATTGAACTATACCCCAGTAATAAGCATCATGGCGCTTAGATGTGCCGATTATGAATCACGATCTCCTGCATTGTTTCTTATTCTACGTGTGTCCCTCGTAGTCGTTGGTGATGCTCGGAAGCCGTGGCCAGTCAATGTCGGCGCGAGATGCAGTCAAGGGAATAGTCGCGTCATTGACCAGTCACACCGACCGGAACAGAGTCCGGCAGGCCACACACACGCAGGTCCAGCTGAGCTCCCCGGGACTCGGACGAAGCGGCGTGCGTGCGTTGCTCGTGCCTAGTCAGGTGCGCCGCCTCGATGTTGCCCTGGGCAGGAGCCCGGAGGACAACCGGGACCTGGTTCAGGTCTCGAGCTAAGTGTGCCAGCGTTCCGAGCGGATTGTCGGTGAACATTTGGGTTGTCACTCTCATGTCACTTTATTTTCTCTTTTCCCCCCTGTCTCGCCACCCAGGCGGAGAGGGGGGGACGCCAGATGGGCACCAGTCGATTTCTATGATCGATAGTTCGGGCCGCTGGTCGGTTTTCGCCACGTGAAATATGGCTGGACCGGGTCTTTGGATCAGATGGTTTTTTGGTGATCCGACATCCGAAACCCGACAGCTTGGGAGACCAACAGTGTTTGGCAGTCTAGCTCGGAAACCGCTTCGCGAGGATCTGCGTTCCAGGAGAATCTTGGTCTTAGAGTACTGAGATATTCTCTTGGGAGATAGCTTCCCTAGATCGGTTGAGCATCGCAGGATGCCCTGCTTCGACAGAAAGGACCCGTGGCTGCAGGCAAACTGTGCTTCTTCAGCTGTAGGAAATTCTCCGCGAGCAGTAATCGGAAGAAGCGGCTGAAAGACTTGGCGTGTGGAGGAGGGGACCGGGAGGAATGCAGGTATGCATCAAGGGTTTCCTAAGCGCCTCTCTGGATTGTGAGACGAACTCTGGGGCCGAGTGCTTGCAGGCTCGGCTGGTTGAAGCGGAAACTTGACAGATCTCAGCCCCCGCAGGCGAGTGTCATTCGGGCGAAGCCGCACAGGCAGAGTGAGGGACTGTGGTAGGTGGTTCGAAACGAGGTAGGTCTTTTTAGACTTGCGGGGGGCAGGGAGACAGGTTGCTATCAAACGTTGGAGGTCTCGTTGTGCTTCCCAGACGCTTGATGCAGACATACGCACTGAGACATGCATGGATTGTGACAGGAGGTGGTTTAGTGCAGCTAGATGTGTCTGGCTTATGAATCAGACTCTGCGTGAAGTGCCATGCCTCAGGGTTGTGAGCGAGTGAGTGAAGGCTCGTGATGTCCCACGGCCCCTCGGGTCCAGATCTCGCACTCGCAGGAGGGACTCGGGAAACGGTTGATGCCATTGGACGAAGCGTGCCTTGGACGACGTTGACTGCCTGGAGCCGTGAACTGCTTCCACGGCGCCATTGCTTTCCACCATTGCTGTAATTGTGTGATGTTCCATACGCCTTATTCTAGGTTCAGGTCAACATTTACGGGTTTCAACTGCCGCTCTCCTTTAAAAAAGGCTCAGCTTTCACATGGGCTGGACCGGCTAATGATGCGAGGCTGGTCTGGAACCGAGTTCTAGGCTAATTAGTGGATGTGATGTTGCCGTCGTGGTTGTGAACGGGTGAATGCTCGCTAGGTATGGAACCGCGGACACGACTAGATTAAGGGCCCATTGTAGACCCTAGGGAAAGTCGGCAACTGCACCAGTATCTTCGCCGATGGTCCAGTTCTTTGGGTCCAAAGTACCTACCGTCCTAATACCTAGTACCTACCTGGCTAGGTACCTCGTGGCCTCTCTGCTCACCGGGCTGCTCTTTCCCTTCCATCCCATCCGACCAAGGAAGGGACGATCTTGATCATCGCTCCTGCCTTCTGTTGCTGTTACAGTACAGCTTATGTCCAGGGTGGCAAGGATTGACAGAAATGGAAACCGCGGCCAAGACCACGGACCAACAGTTCTTTCTTGCCATGCTTGATCCATGTGCCTTCCGGGGCGAATACCTTATTCAAACCTCAATATCAACATCAACCTCAACCTCAACCACACGCAAGTCACGATGCGGAGTGTATTCCACTGCGACCAGACCCTGAATCTCCCCCTACTGCCGCCGTCGAGCAAGAGAATTCAGCTTGGATCCTTCCAGGCACCTATTCCGAACAAGTCCATCCTTCGGCCAAGCAGGCTTAGGTACGTGTGTCGGATAATGTACGGAGTGCATTACTCAAGCCCTGCAGTCCCACGCGACCAATCCGGGGCAACAGCACATTGAACCAAGCTTCCCGCCTTCCAACGGCCAGGGCTTGTGAGAATCAAGGTTGGCCATCGTCCAGATCCTGTGCCTCTTTGTCCCTGGCTGACCAGAACAAAGGAGATGAAGCCTGGCGCAACACGCGAGTAGCCACGGCGCGCTGGCCGATCATGCTCTATATCCGGATCTTACTGGCATAAGCCTCCTCGTCAGTCTTCCCATTCCATGCCGGCCAAGCCTTGCACAACGTGCTCCCCCCGAAGCCTACCGCGCACACCACCTCCACACCCCAACGGTATTACTTGGCAATAGGCAGGCTGGGGACTCGGCGGTCTGATGAGGCTCTTCGGATGCCCTCGCCAACTGAGAAAAGCTCGCGGCGAGTTGGAACCCGAGCGTTCCTGAGACACTGGGCAGGCAAGCACGGTCTGGAAATCTGGAAATATCGGAATAAAGTGCTGGTAATCGCTCCCTCGCTGCAGATCTCCAGACACCCAGAAGAAAGGGCCTGTCGATCAGCGGGAGAACCTGGGGCTTCAACAGATCTCGACGTTCTACTGAGGACGCTAGGAAACACTTTGACTCCAAGCTGGGACAGTAGGCTTTTTGGATTTGAGCCCGCGCGAAATGGCGCTTTGGCCTGCGACCGCTGATGCGAGGGCGACGCCCCCTTTGCTCTCCATGCCGCCCAAATTACCGAACGTCGCCGCCTGGACGCTTCAGGAGACGCATTCTGGATCATCCGATGCTGCTATTGTCGAGCGAAGCTCAAGACAGCAAGTCAAAGCTTAAGCAACCACACGGGACTCGCCTCGTCCTTCTTTGTCGCCCTGCGAACACGGCGATCGTCCGTTTTGTTTTTTGCGCCTCAAAGTACCCGTGAAGTTGCTCTGACCGGACTGCATGACGACCGTTTAACGCCCGCCAAATGCCGCAAGACCTGGGCGAGATGGGCTTGAAAGACACAACGGCCTCTGTGTCGGATATGTCGGGAACCGGTACCTGTCGAGTACTTGCAGACCCGGGGAAGCACTACGTCTCTGCTTCGTCGCCTCCGCGCCGCCGCCAGCGCCTCAAATGCTGCTTAGTCCCGCCTTATTCCTGGAGCTGTGATTCTTCTTCATAAGACCTCATTTCGCTTTTCTGTGGACCAAGGGCGTTGTTGTCCGGCCTTTCTCATCTCGATTTGCTCATTTCAGCTCGTTGCTTACTCGGCCCTAGCTCTCCTAATTCGTCGCTTCGGAGCTCGCACCAGGGCCCTCACCCCAACCCACCAACAAGCCTCCATCTGCTGATGCGGCGCTGAGCCTGTCGGCCGGACACCTAGGAGAAGATTGGTCTTTTGCGCCGCGCTGGGCTGAGCTGGACCTCCCTAGAGGGTGTGCGCCCTCTGCACGGGATTGGGCCCTTGGCACAGGGTTCAGAGGACTGACACGTTTCCAGCTTGAAAACCCGAGGGGAAGCCACGGCGAGAAGCTGGAATATAAAGCAATGGTTAACCCTAATCGCTGGTCGTGGTCGGGAGCACCGCGAGGAACCCATGTCCGAGAGGATGTTGTGACCGGCATTCAGCCCTCGATCACACACTCCCACAATCCCGATTCGGACGGGGGCAGCGTACCAGCCGACAAGAAGTTGCAGCCTGCTGCAGCTGGCGGTGTCTCACGCAGGCTGTCTAAGAACCGCTGGAGTTGGCGGCCAGACACAGCCATATCGGTAACCTTGGAAGACCAACGAGAAAACGAACAGGCCGAGACTCCTCGGGATCAGTCACGCGCAGAGAGACCGGCAACGGCAAACAGGCCTCGTCGGTTGACCAAGAATGTCAAAAAGGTGGACAGCGCCGCCCCCTCCTCTCGCCCTAGACCGTTGTCCATGATAGCGCCCGCAAGCTCGTCCTTCGGAGAGTCGCCCACTTACTCCCATGTCAAGTCGACCCATCAAGACGAGGGAGAAAACTTATCGTCGCCTCAGCCAGATCCTCTTCCAACCCAATCTGCTGCAACCGGGGTCAAGGAGGTCTTCACTCGCTTCGTCAGCCGCCAGTTGAGCAGGCGGCAGCCCAAGCTATCGCGGTCGGCGCAACAAGGAGAGCCCGAGCCGACACCGCCTCCATCTCGGCATCAGAATCATCATCAGCAGCAAACGCAAGAGCAGCAGCAGCAGCAGCAGCAAGCATCGAGACCCATGCAGGATCCCCCGATGCGACGTGGCCCGCAACTCCACAATCCCCGGAACACCCTTCGCGGAGCGGAGTCCCCTGTCAGCGCCCACCCTGTCACACAGGCGCAAGTCCAGGGGGGTCGCATCGACAACGGTCGCATCGCCGCGCCGCTACCAGGGCTCGACGAGCAGTCTGAGTTGCAGCTTCCAGCGCCTCCAGGTGACATCCGTCCCGCGACCGTCACAGACGCAGACGCGGGTGCAGCGACAGGTCTTGGTCTCGGTACCACGCCGTCATCATCCGCTGCTGCACCGTCGGCAGAGGAAACAGGGTTGCTGGGCCGCCTGATGCGCCGGCGATTGGCTCCCAAGGACAAAGAGGGCAGAAACAATAAGAAGCGGTGGATTTCCACCGGCGCCGACAATACGAGCCAGACCCGGCCTGCCGGCGCCGACGGTCAGCATCAGGACACCACCGCGCCTGACACGACAACCCATATCGACTCCGATGAGACCCCGGCGCACGAGATGCAGAAACAGTCTCTACCAGCGGCCGCTTCTCACCCGCCGCCCAAGATGAAAGACAAGACCACGGCCAAGACCAAGACAGAGAACGACCAGATTGTCTCGGACGCTCGCAGCCCATCGTCCACAACCGTTCCCCGGTTCCTTCGCCAGGTCGCCAAACCCCACCAAACGAAGGCAAACCCGAACCAGAACCAGTTCCCCGGCGCCGTCACCCCACACAAGCCCGGGTCTCAGTCTCAGTCTCAAGCTTCGGCTCAACCCCAGCCAAACATGTCGTCTTCCGTGACCGCATCGCAACCCAAGTTGCGGTCCAAGCCCAGTTTCGGAAAGCGATTCTGGTCGAGAACGGGTGCCAATAATTTCGGCGAAGACGACGACGACACCGGAGCCATCGCCAAGGCTGAGACATCGGTTCCAGCAGCACCGGTTCATCGGCCGGTGTATGTGCCCAAGCACGCCGCGTCGGACTTCTCGCGCACGACATACCCGCCGCGCCACCATCGCCACAGCTACTCTCTCGATGGTGACCGCGACAATGGCGTTCGCCAGCTGGCCACGATTGACGCCGACGGCGCTGAGGACGAGTCGCAGCCGAGACCACAGCAGAAGCATCGCACGGCTTCGGCTGAGAAGGCAGAGAGGCGTAGGTCGCGCGAGATCTCGTCGTCGAAGCAAGAAGGGCCATCTGCGCACGAACTGCACCGGCGTCTCGAGATCGTCAAGAGCAGCGAGATCGAAGTTGTGACGACTGGAGAATCTTCCAACGTTGATCCGTGGCCGCAGCAGCACCGCTCGTTGCACAGCAACTCAAATGCGTCGTCGTCCAACGCAAAGGCGCCTGCACCCGGGACTCAATCTCGACCCAGATCATCCCAGCGACACAGCTTCAACTTGGTTGCCGACCCCTTCGCCAGGGATCTCACACCTCCAAAGTCTGCCTCGCCGGTGGAAATGGAAGCGCCGTTCGACCCTCCGAGTCACCCGCAGAAAATGGCACCCGAACAAGCACATCAGCAGGCACCACGGAAGGAGCACCAAGACCGGAAGAAGCCTTCCCGAAGCCGCTCCGAGAAGCGTTCCAACGGCCGCCCCAAGACGCAGCCCGAAGTGCTACCTCGCGAGGAGATGACAGATTTCGAGCGGTTCATTGCGGATGCCGAAGCTGCGGAACGCGAGTACCATGCCCAGATGTGGCGTAACCTCGCTCGACGCTCCGGTCACTACGGCTACAGCGACAATGTCTACAGCTCTTACAGGCCCGATCCGGTAACTCCCAACGCCGTCGCTGCAAGCGCAGCCGCTTACCGGGGAAACAAGCGGGACAGCGCCTACTACTCGGTCAACAAGCGGGCGAGTATGATGTCGACTGCGGCCGAAGACGAACGCAACCTTATCCACGGGCAGCCCGTCGGCGAGACCCTTCCCGTTGACGGCCAGAGGGCATTGAAGCACCAAACCAGCATCTCCAAGCGCATTGCGGAGTACATCAAGCCGCCCAAGTCAGCTCCAGAGCCCGCCTATGATGACTGGCTAGGAACGAGTGGGCGCGCGAACCGCAGAAGCTTCATAACGGGGGTCGCGGAATGATCACGGTAACGATCCGATGGATTTTTGGGGCTTCCGTGGTGTTCTCAAAGGGTTACGATTTATGATGATGAGGGAAAGGCGCCGGGGAGAGGATAATGATAATCGAGAATGAGGTAAAGATGGTGGTGGCTAGACAAATACCTCTGGAGGAAAAGTTCTACCCGCATGTGCATCCCAGATGCACGCGCGTCTCGAGGTGATGGAAACATTTTGGCATTGAATGCCCCTAGAATAAAGAATTCTTCAGTAGCTTAGGACGCAGAAGTGGATTCATTTTGTAACCGACGTGGCTCAGTATTAGTATTGTGGAAAGGTCGTAACCGGTGAAGGCATCGGTGAGATTCCAGGTGAGTGGATTAATCGAAGGTGCCGGGTCTTGGGCCTGTGCTTACTAAGTGTAAACGAAATCCGGAATCCGGTTGGACGACAGTAATACGTACCTATCTGGCCTAACTTCATAGACCTCTTACGTAGGTATCAAGGTACCTAGGTACCTAGCTGTTGGGGCAGGCATGCACCGTCGTCAGTGTCTCTCCCACCCCACGGGCCACTAAATTCGGATTCTGACTGGCCGCGCCGGGGCCAACAGGGTCTTTGGAGGCGCTGTGAGTGGCCTGGCCGCGACTGCCTACCTAGGTACCTAGGCACTTGCCTCAATTCGCCATCGCGAAAAAGTAGAGTACAGATAACCACGTCGCCAAATCGAAATCCTTCGGCCGACTTCTTCTCCCAACCTAGTAGACACCAACCAACCCACTCCGCCGGTGTATTCCCCGTCCCTCGCCGGCGCACTTTCTTGCTTCTTGTCTTCTTTTTTTTCTTTCATACACACCCGTCCGTCAACGTCGACATCGCCCATCACTGTGTCATCGATGCCACTGGACGGTTAGGACGACGGCAACAAAACTCCCCTCCCCTCCTTCTTCCTTCCTTCGCATCCCGCGCTTCCGAAACCTCTTGGCTGCGTCGCGTTTGCGCATACTCGCCCACGATGGCGCCCCTCGTGGATAATAACCAAATCAAGGTGGCGGAGCTATGGAAGCCTCTGCCCACGCACTTCCACGCCTACGTCTGGCCGTTCGCCATCGTATGGCCCGTCTTCCTGCGCTACTACCTGACCCCGGAGCTGTACGAGAAGCACATCGCATCCGAGGAGTGGACGTTCGTCTGGATCGGCACCATCGTCACCTTCCAGTCGCTGTTCTGGCTGATGACCCATTGGAGCGTCAAGCTCCAGGCCTTGTTTACCGCCACCCGCGCCAAGTCGATCGAGGATGCCGAGTTGATCAAGATTATTCCCGTGGCCAACGCTGGGTCTGCTGAGATTTGCAAGCTTTCTCGCGAGAAGGTAAGATTGAGTTTATTCGGACACCAAGCTGCCGTTGATGGACCAATGACGGACACCAATGATGGACAGCATTGGTGGACCCCAGCTGTGGCTCTTCCTCGCATCAGCTAACCCTCCTTTCGCAGGTCGGCGGCAAGACCAATGTCTCCTTTCTCTTCCAGAAGCGCCGCTTCGTTTACATCCCCGAGGAAAAGACCTTCCGCACCCTGACCTACGATATCGATTTGGAGCCGAAGCCCAAGATTGGCCGTTAC
Organism: Colletotrichum plurivorum; assembly: GCA_014235945.1. NCBI lineage: Eukaryota > Fungi > Ascomycota > Sordariomycetes > Glomerellales > Glomerellaceae > Colletotrichum > Colletotrichum plurivorum. The sequence goes on from WIGO01000161.1 coordinate 90,309, forward strand.
CAGCAGTCAAAGGGCATCACCACGCAGGCCGACCTGACGAGGATCGAGGAGGAATACGGCACGAACACCTTCGATATCCCTGTGCCTACGTTCACCGAGCTCTTCAAGGAGCACGCCGTGGCGCCTTTCTTCGTCTTCCAGATCTTCTGCGTTGGCCTGTGGATGCTCGACGAGTACTGGTACTACTCGCTCTTCACCCTCTTCATGCTGGTCGCCTTCGAGAGCACGGTCGTCTGGCAGCGTCAGCGCACCCTCAACGAGTTCCGCGGGATGAGCATCAAGCCTTACGAGGTTTACGTCTACCGCCTGGGCAAGTGGACCGAGATTTTGAGCGACAAGCTTCTGCCTGGCGACCTCGTTTCCGTCGGCCGTACCAAGGAGGATAGCGGTGTCGCTTGCGACATGCTTCTTGTCGAGGGCACCGCTATCGTCAACGAGGCCATGCTCTCTGGCGAGAGCACCCCTCTCCTGAAGGACTCTGTTCAGCTTCGTCCTGCCGATGCCGCCATCGAGCCTGAAGGCCTTGACAAGAACGCATTCCTGTGGGGCGGAACCAAGGTCCTCCAGATCACCCACGGCAACCCTGACGAGGAGAAGCCCAAGCTGGCCTCCGGTGTCCCCCCGCCCCCCGACAAGGGCGCCATGGCCATTGTCCAGAAGACTGGTTTCGAGACCTCTCAGGGCAGCCTGGTTCGCACCATGATCTACTCCACTGAGCGCGTGTCCGCCAACAACGTCGAGGCCCTGCTCTTCATCCTGTTCCTGCTCATCTTCGCCATCGCCGCCTCGTGGTACGTCTGGGACGAGGGTGTCAAGAAGGACCGCAAGCGTTCCAAGCTTCTGCTTGACTGTGTCTTGATCGTCACCAGCGTCGTCCCTCCTGAGCTGCCCATGGAACTTAGTCTCGCGGTCAACACTAGTCTTGCGGCCTTGGCCAAGTTTGCTATCTTCTGTACCGAGCCTTTCCGCATCCCGTTCGCCGGCCGCATTGACGTTGCTTGCTTCGACAAGACTGGTACTCTGACCGGCGAAGACCTGGTTGTTGAGGGTATTGCCGGTCTGGGACTGGGTCACTCTGGCACTGACACCCCCCGTGAATCCGATGGCGCACACTCGCACATGACCCCTGTCAACAAGATTGGTCTCGACACGACCTTGGTCCTTGCTACCGCCCATGCTCTTGTCAAGCTCGACGAGGGCGAAGTTGTCGGTGACCCGATGGAGAAGGCCACCTTGACTTCCCTTGGATGGACCCTCGGCCGAAACGACATCCTCGCGAGCAAGCCTACCACCGCTGCTACCACTGGCGTCAGCGGCACCGTGCAGATCAAGCGTCGTTTCCAATTCTCCTCGGCTCTCAAGAGACAGAGCTCCGTTGCCACCGTTAACGGCGCTGACAAGCAGGGTAACCGCATTCGTGGCACTTTCGTTGCCGTCAAGGGTGCCCCGGAGACTATTCAGAAGAGACTGGCCACTGTCCCCGCCGATTACGAGGAGACTTTCAAGTACTTTACTCGCCGTGGATCCCGTGTCCTCGCCCTCGCTTATAAGCAACTCTCGGTCGACAACGAGCTTGGCGCCAGCAAGATCAACGACCTGAAGCGCGAGAACGTTGAGTCTCAGCTCACCTTCGCTGGATTCTTGGTGCTTTCCTGCCCTCTGAAGGAGGATGCCAGGCAGGCCGTGCAGATGCTCAACGAGAGCAGCCACCGAGTGGTTATGATTACTGGAGACAACCCCCTGACCGCCGTTTACGTTGCCGGAGATGTCGAGATTGTTGACCGTGATGTTCTGATTCTCGACGCGCCCGAGGACAACGAGGGCGGCGACAAGCTCGTCTGGCACAGTGTTGACGAGAAGATCAGCATTCCCGTGGACCCGTCCAAGCCCATCGATCAGAAGATTCTCGACACCTACGACCTTTGCGTTACTGGCTATGCCCTTGCCAAGTTCAAGGACCAAGTTGGTTGGCAGTCTATCCTTCGTCACACCTGGGTCTACGCTCGTGTCTCCCCCAAGCAGAAGGAGGATATCCTCGTCGGCCTCCGAGATATGGGCTACTATACTCTGATGGCTGGTGACGGAACCAACGACGTTGGCGCTCTCAAGCAGGCTCACATCGGTATCGCTCTCCTCAACGGCACCCAGGAGGACTTGACCCGCATTGCGGAGCACTCTCGCAACACCAAGATGAAGGAGATCTACCAGAAGCAGGTTGACCTCATGAAGCGTTTCAACCAGCCTGCGCCTCCCGTCCCCGTCATGATCGCTCACCTGTACCCTCCCGGCCAGAGCAACCCGCACTTCTCCAAGGCTGTTGAGCGTGAGGCCAAGAGGAAGAATGTCACTCCTGAGGAATGGATGAAGGCCAACGGCGTGTCCGCCATCGAGACTGTCACCTCTCCTGCTGCTCAGCAACTCCTCAACAACCAGGATCCTAAGGCTGCTCGTCAGGCCCAGGCCCAGGCCAAGGCCGCCAGCTTTGCTGACAAGATGACGAGCACCATGATGGAGAACGAGATGGGTGGTGACGACGAGCCTCCCACGCTGAAGCTTGGTGACGCCTCCGTTGCCGCTCCCTTTACCAGCAAGCTTGGCAACGTCATCGCCATTCCGAACATCATCCGCCAGGGTCGCTGCACTCTCGTTGCAACCATTCAGACGTACAAGATCCTCGCCCTCAACTGTCTCATCAGCGCCTACAGTCTCAGTGTTCTATACCTTGAGGGTATCAAGTTTGGCGACGGACAGTACACCATTAGCGGTATTCTGATGAGCGTCTGCTTCCTCTCCATCTCTCGCGCGCGTGTCGTTGAGGGACTGTCCAAGGAGAGGCCCCAGCCGAACATCTTCAACTTCTACATCATCGGTTCCATCCTTGGACAGTTCGCCGTCCATGTTGTTACCCTCATTTACATCGCCCGTTTCTGCGACAGGCTTGAGCCGTAAGTTTGGTGCCCCGCGAGTTTTGCTGAACGTGAACTGACCAAATCGCAGCCGCTCTGGTGACGTTGACCTGGAGGCCGAGTTCGCACCCAGCCTGTTGAACAGTGCCGTGTACCTGCTCCAGCTCATCCAGCAGATCAGCACCTTCGCCATCAACTACCAGGGCCGTCCTTTCCGCGAGTCCCTCCGTGAGAACAAGGGCATGTTCTACGGCATCGTTGGTGTGTCGGCGCTGGCTTTCTCCTGCTCGATGGAGTTCATCCCCGAGATCAACGAGCAGATGAAGCTTGTGCCCTTCTCGGACGAATTCAAGACGACGATGACGGGCGTCATGGTCCTGGATTACGCGGCCTGCTGGGTGATCGAGGTCGTCCTCAAGCGTCTCTTTTCGGACTACCGTCCGCGCGACATTGCCGCCCGCAGACCCGAGCAGCTGGAGCGCGAGAAGGTCCGCAAGGCGGAGGAGCAGAAGAAGAAGGACGAGGAGGAGGAGCAGAAGCGTCTTGAGAAGGTGGCTGAGTTCGAACGCAAGGTCAACGAGCGCCGCGAGCAGCTCGAGGCCTGGAGACAGGGCCGTCGGTAGACTTTGGCCGGCGATCTTCCTTTAAGAGCGTAAGATATAGACATTTTAGCTCCCATCAGAGGGAGCTAGTAGAAGAGTGTAGTTTTCCACCGATGTAAGCTACTTTTGCTGTACGAAAAGAGGTTTACATGAAGAATACTCCGCAAGCAGTGAAGAACCAAGCCGAACGGATGCCACATCTATACTGTGGCGATGCACACGCCTCTTGTGGCTGGGCAGCCCCTTGCCAGCCCGAGGGATCCTCGGTATGTTTACACCCATTTCCCGAGCGTCTGGGACTCTCAGAGGGTCCAACCGCTTCAGGGCCGCCTTTTCAGCCTCCTACGTTGCCACATGCGTGATCGCGGAAACATAAGAAAGGCTCTGCTCGATGTCTGTGGTCCCTTGCATACAAAGTCGCTATATCTTACAATCAGGAGCAATACAGACGCGATTTGTGTCACCGTTGGCCCTTTTTCCTGCTCGACGGAGTTCCATCCTGGAGATCAACGAGCAGATGAGGAAGCTCGTAGCTTGCCTTTCTCGAACGAGTTCAAGACGGCCCGTGTCCTGCTGGATGGCTCAAGGCCGCCCTTTAAGTAAGCCTTCCGTTCTTGACATTGCTGCTCGCAGACCTCAAGGATCCGAAGAGGCGGAGGGGAACATGCAGGTGAAGTTTGGAGACTGAGAATGTGGTTTGAGATTATATGGCGAAAGAGGGGCAACATACATGCGCTGCAAATGGCATGCCTGCTGTTTGTTGGGTATTTGGATCGGAATGCGGCGGAGGGGATGGATAGAAAAGCGGGATGAGAAGATTCTCTGGGCTCTTTTTACGTTGTGGCATGTTAGTTGAGGGTATTCTGAAAACACATGCTTTCAACACAAAATGTGGTCTCAAGGCCTATTTCGGGAGCACACCTGCAAAGCACGGTGGCGAGGAAATTAGTTGGTTGAACATATGCCGCCAGTATTTATTTCAAGTTGTCCGTCGGGTATTGGCTTGGAGTATTCTGCAGAGGCTGAATGATTAGGGGGATAAACAAGTATTTGTTTCCTTTCAATCGGGTAAGATGGGGAGCCTGTCGACGAGTCGTGCTAAATTGAACGCACGCCTGGAGACTCTTAGATCCGCTGCCGAGAGGTTGAGAGCCAGCTGATGTGTGATACAAGACATCGTTCTGATGGCTCTGCCTTATCCTCGACCGAGGGCTCAACAGGTGACCAAAAAGGTGATACACACAACCACTACCACTAGTATACCACGGTCACTGTGCCTTGTATTTGAACACAATTTCTCAGATTCTAAGGCAAAATAAAGTACGGATAAAACGATTAACTACAAGTTGTATATCCAAATACCAATAAAAAATGAATATTTGGCTGTAAAAGTGGTGGTCATAGCTACAAGGCATTAGGTACGTAGAGGGGACAAAGTGCTAACGTGTACGGGTATCACTTTTTTGGTCTTGCTTGGGGCTCACGCAGCTGAACGTCAAAGGACCATCGATGACCTTGTATTTGTATAAGCGGCGTGGCTAGGAATTCACATCTAGTACCTCAAAGTTCTTATACCTAGGCTCGTTGGCTGGTCTTGCCTACCTGCGTCTCGATGAGGCGTTCTCGCGGGGAGGAGCAGGGCTAAGGGCCAAGGATCTTGTGCGATAACGTCGTAGCCTGCAAAGGCTACTTTTCGTCGATCATCAAGGCAGGCTGAGGCTGACATTCGTGTGTCGCCGTGATACGAGGGCAGAAAACGTTGGGAAATGGTCCAGAGGCCCCAAGGTCGATACATGTACGTACGGTCTTGGGGTCTGCCTGGAAACAAGCTTAAATGCTTTGAGTTCCTCCTGCCCCAGTTGTCAGCCATCCACGTAACTTAGAGATATAGGCCACCTTCCATCTAACATGGAGAACTTCCAATATCTTCCCCAGGCTACGCTCGACTACGACAATCCTCAAGGACGAGATTCGAGATCAACCCCGGAACATCGCTTCCGGACGCTCACGAATCAATTCTTGGAACCGGAAATGTCTCGCGCGCAGGATCCATCGGCTCCCTGCATTTCACCTTCTCCTGTCGGGGATCTCACTGATATTCTCAACGGAAACGTTACCCTTGGGTTCCAAAACGACTCCACTCTACAACAGGCACGGATTGCTTCTTTTGTTTCGATATACACCACCCCGATTATCCACAACATGACCTGGTGGAACTCACTCAGCAAGACTGAATTCACAGTCCAGGAAGCAGTAAACCACATCGGCGACTTCCGACACGATGCCGCGGAGGTTCTCTTTCACCTGTGCGTTAATACGTACGAAACCGAAGTTCGCAAGGGCGTGGAAACCACCCGAGTGGTCAGCTCGTCCACCGTCCCGCTGGAGGAGACCGGCCGCCCGTTTGTCGACATGGACTGCGAAGCTCCCCTCCTCGGCGGGTCGTACTCGTGCCTCAGAAGGGACGAGAGGTGGAACGAGACGCTGGATCTGAAGAGCCCGGGGGACAGCTCCTCGGATCCGCCGGCCTCCGGAGAGGGTTTCAGCGCGGACTACGGCGCCATGGAAGAGATGGCCCAGTGGATGAGGTCCTACTTGGCAGGCTACGTGAGCTTCACTATGCTGCCCGACAGCAGGAAAAACTTCCGCTTCGAACAGTACGGCGGGGAATTCTTATTGGACCTTCATCAGGGGGTGTTCTTCGGGCCGCACACCATGCCAAACCCCGACCTCCGGCAGACCTGCCTTCGAAACATCTACCAGAACGTCGCAACCAGTCTAACAGCATTGTACGTCCCGGCCCCCCACCCCTTCTCTCCTCACAACAGCAGAGCAAGTTCTTTCTTCTGATTCCTGTCGTAAAAAAACATACCAAACACCAAGAGATGCGCACCGTTGGGGACCATGGCTAACTCCCGACTTTCCCAAACGCCAGACTTCGAGCCGGTCGACCCGGGGTGCAGCAGTTCGTGCACGGCGTGTTCAACGTCACGGGGACGGCCAGCCGGGACATCCCCCACGTCAGGATAAAGTGGCCGTGGGTGTCGCTGCTCGCGGTCGAGATAGCCGTCGCGGCGCTGTTCCTCGCCCTCACGATCGCCGAGCAGGCCGGCGGCCAGGGGTCCAGGTTCCGGGACGTCAAGAGCTCGTCCCTGGCCACCCTCGTCGCCCTCAGCGCGGACTGCCGCGCCGCGGCGGGCGGCGGGCTCGGGCCCGTGGCCGAGCTGGAGAGGATCGCGAAGACGCTCGACGTACGGCTTGAGGGCGCCCATATCGTGCTCGCCGAGAAGGCGGCAGATGAGAAGTCCTTGTAGGGAAGTGGAGGGGGCGAGGTCCGACGGTGATGATGGGGATCGGGAACGTCACTCGCGAGGGGGATGTTATTGATCAGGATGGAAAGCCCGATTGGGCTGAGGAGGGGACATGCGACGAGAGCTATTGAACATGAAACCAGGGGCCTCTGCGAAGGGCGCGTCACTAATAGGAACAGGCGTGTAATCATAAGTCAAGCATGTTTGAAAATTGTATGGTACAGTTGGCAGACCTAAAGTCGATGCCACAAGTAGGGAAAGCACGACTTTTGCGCCTCCATCTTTACCCTTATCCCAGCCGTACACCCAACGCAATTGGAATTTCGTCAGAGATGGCCGAGAGCGTGTTTTCAACCCTGCTCAACCATGTATCCATCTACTACAACACAAAAGAGTATCCTCTCTCTCTCTACTTAAAAAAGCGGGGGGGGGGGGGGGGGGGGGGGGGGGGGGTGATGGGACGAAACGGGGAAGGGATTGTGGTGGTTGAAGTTGTTTGCCTGGTGCTGATAAGGCAGACAACAGGCACCAGGT
>WIGO01000162.1:0-96859 GCA_014235945.1 Colletotrichum plurivorum
CAGCGCCAAGACCGACTGGTCTGTGCTCAACGGAATTTTCAGACTTGCAAAAACGGACACCCATTTTGCAAACCTCTGTACTATAAAATAGTAAAGTGATTATTCAACTCTGTCGTATTTCGATTGAGATGTAACATGAATTGGAAAATGAGGTCAACATGAGGCATGTGCACTGTGTGTGGATTGCAGGTCGCCCGTTTTCGGCATGCTCATGGAAGGCATCTGCAGCGCCAAGAGGAGAGTCGGATTCACATGGAATTCGATACCACGTGGGAGACCCCGAGACACTGGTTCAGCGGGCTTTCCTGTGAAGGCTACTGCATGTCTCTAGGACGCATTACAAGTTGCTTGCAAAACGCCAGGAACAAAGTGGTGAGTATAGGTACAGACGTCTGGTGTACGACACCGTCTAGAGCTTGCCAAAGTCGCCTGTCTGCAAGCGGCGTCTAGAGGTACAACGTACAAGGCGCATCTCCTTCCTCCCCCTCGGTCCTGTCGCAATTCGCATCTCCCCTTCCCCATCACATGCCAAAAAAGCCCAGCACCCAAGCCTTTTCCCCGGACGGGCATCCCCTGGGGAGGGATTAGCGCCGTCCCGACCGTGCGTCATAGGGTGCATGTGGGGGAGCTGGGAGACACGCTGTGGTTTCCAGCTCCAGCGTGTCGTGCCGCAGCGTGACTCGCCAAAGCCGACGCCATGGACATCCGAGGTACCGTAGGGCCCGTCACCTCTTTTTTGCCGTAGTAATCAACCACCACGTCGTCAACCACCACTCCCGGACTTTCACAACCCCCTTTCCTCTACCTGCGATTACATTGTATTGCCGTCGTTCTTTTTCAGTAATACTCTTCTTTTGGTTTACGACCCATGCGCTGAGAGCAAGTGTGCGTTTGTCAACCCAAGAGCGATCGTTCGCCATCGCAATTCGTCGTCTCCTTTGAACCACCGACCTGCAATTGCCGAGGCTAGCCAGACACACCCCGTCGCTGTCGCCAACATGTCGCTCGCCGCCCTCGATGGTCTCAAGGTGCGCAGGCGACCACATCCCGAGCGGAAACTGGAGCGCTCGTGTTGTAATGATAGTCCTGCGAAGCTGACTCCCGACCCAGGCCGCCATCGAGCGCATCATCCTCGACCCCAAGTACCATGACATCCTCGCCGTCGTCAAAGGTGCTCGCAACGGCGCCGTCTACGGCACGAAAGTCCGCTTTCCCCATGCGCTTGTGTACGTCGCGAACCATATTCCCCATCCAGCGTTGTACGACGGCTTCGCTAACCTCTCGATTTTGAACAGAATGATCTTCCTCTTCCGCTCGGGAACGTACGTACAAACCCCCCTCCTCCTCCCCCACCGCCCCCCGAAGACTGTCCCGAGGAACCTCCCATTGACACACATCCTTTCCAATTCAGATTCCGCCAAAAAGCCGGCCTCGTCTTCCGCGCGACCCGAACCCACGCCCGCAACCTAGCAAAGTTCGCGACGATCTACAAGTTCACGATGTACGTCCTCAAGCACTATGGCCCGAGCCCGGGCAAGGAGGGCCCCTACGACTCCTTCTTCGCGGGCCTGCTGGGCGGCTACATCGTCTTCGGCGGCCGCTCCGCGCGCAGCGGCAAGATCTCCAGCGTGAACCAGCAGATCGTCATCTACGTCTTCGCCCGCGTCGTGCTCGGCCTCGCCCGCCTCGCCGTCGCCCCCGGCAAGGGCCTGCCCCTGGTCAGCCGCGAGGACCTCTCGAACAAGATCAGCTACTACGCCTGGCCCGTCTTCGCCAGCACCAGCTGGGCCATGGTCATGTGGCTCTTCCGCTGGCACCCGCAGGACCTGCAGCCCAGCCTGCGGAGCAGCATGAACTACATCTACGTGCAGAGCAGCGAGTGGGACTCGCTGAGGAATTTCATCTGGCATAACAAATAGACGCGAGGGGGAAAGCAGGTTTCATTGCGATATACCATGGCGGAAAGAGGGGTGGCTTTTGGAAACTGCATCATTCGTTTTTCGGTTTCGCGGCGTGTAACATCAAAGAAGGGTCGGCGTTCAGTGGGCTTTTTTTCGCGGGAGTGTTGGGTTTGTTTGCGGCAAAGACAGGATGAACGGACGTCCGCGCGCATTATCCGGGAGCATGTTTGTTTCCCGTTCGTTTTTTCCACATCTTCACGACATCATTATGGATCAGTCTACTACTATCCATATCCAATTACGATTTTTTGACTATGAGTGTACCTATGTATGCGCGACCCTCGACGCCCTGATGTTTGTTATATATGCTTCCAGCCGTTCATCCACATTATCTGCATCTCATTGATGAGACACATCTCGCCCGGCTCGCTCCGTGGGGGCCCGTTCGCAGGCGTCTCGTCGACCCATCGCCTCACCCTCCTCTCAATCATCCACCTCTCCAGCGTCAACTGGATGCTGTTCCGCACCCTCAGGTACCTGTTGGCCCAGACGCCCACGAAGGCCACCTTGGGTGTCGGAAACACATCCATCCTGACCTGCTCGAACACGGGCTCGTTGTAGCCCACCCGGACGTTGGGGTTCAGCCAGACCCCCTTTTTCCGACTGAGCTGGTTATCGGCGTGGACGAGGCAGCACTCCGACCCCTCGAGGTGCAGCGCCGCGAGGCTGTCGTCGACGGCGCGGAAGCGCAGCGGCGGGCGGTCCCCATTGTCGTAGAACGGCGCGGCGTCGAAGGCGACGATGCCGTTCCAGCAGCTCCGCACCTCGACGGGCTGCATCGCGGCCGCGGACGCCCGGGCGCGGGAGCTGTGGAACCAGGGCCAGTACCACGACGCCGTCTTGAGGCCGCGGTCGTCGCGCAGGGCGAAGGTGTCGTAGTAATACGGCCACAGGGTGAAGTCCATGGAGCAGGCGGCGGCGAAGTCGCCACCGCGCGTGTCCAGCAGCATGGAGACCTCGAGCGGCTCGAAGACGACGTCGTTGAACCAGAGGACCTTGTCGAACTTGCGAGAAGGGTGGCTGCCTTCCTGCTGCTGCGGGGAGGCCAGATCCTCCAGCGGCTTCATGGCCAGGTTGCGCTCGCGGGCGAGGTAGGAGATGCGGCGCATGTCGAAGTGCTGCTCCTTTGCGTTCCACACCCAGCCCGGCGGAGGGGCAGCGCCCGCGTTGGCGGGCGGGCGGTCATGGATCTCCTCGAGCTGCTCCTGGACCGTCTTGCCGAGGACGACGGTGTTGGGGACGCCGCGGGCGTCGAGCTGCTCCTTCAGGGCGGAGAGCTTGGCCTTGGTGTCGTCCTGGGAGCCCGACTCGACGGCGGAGAAGTAGACGCGGTCCCGGCCGAGGTAGTCGATGAGCCACAGCATGTTCTCGGTCCAGGGCCCGCCGAGGAGGGGCCCATTGTTGCGGTGTATGCTGGCGATGAAGAAGGTCTCGTTGCCGGGGTGGCGGAGGGAGACGCGCTTCGGGTAGGCGGTGGCAGGCCTGTTGCGGACGATCAGGTAGGCGTCCAGGATGAGGAGGGCGAGGGTGATCTGGATGAGGGGGCGGAGGTAGGCCCGCCTCAGACGGCGGGTTGGGAGGAGCATGGCATTAGAGTAGTAGTCCTGCTGGGGATAAAAAGAGGGCTCTGATAAACGAAAAAGGAAGCTAAAAGTGCGCGGTTTGTTGGGATCGGCGGCCCTTCATTGGGCTGGGTTTGGTTCGCCTCGGGTTTGAAGGTATTCACACCTCCTTAGAAAGGAAAAGTCGACTGCAATGCCAAAGTAAAGCACCTATGAAATGTACCCACCGCGACCTTTCGCGACGAGGAATGTGAACAATTTTAGACGGGCAATGAGGCCATCACGAGGTGGTCACGGGAGTGCAAAGGTCAGGAAGCGCCAGCTGAAAGGTTACCGTTACATCAGACACTTTCACCTCGGGACGAACACCCCTGCTCAGGAGTCAGGAGTAATCGCCCGAGTAATCCATACTCAATTGGAACGGGAGGAAGGTGGCATCTGCAGCAGAGCGGGCCGGGGGTGGCGCACGTGGCTGACAGCTTCCGTCTGAAGTTTAGGAGATAAAGAACGCCACATCAGCTTCTAACGCCGAAGAAGATGTGTAATGGAAGCAGGTACGGCCCAGCGGCGGTGAAGAATCCAGAAGGGACGAAAAGAAGAGGGGATGGAAAAGATTTGTCCATGGCCCTGGCCTTGGCTATTATTACGAATCAAAACTCAGGTCTAAGGTAGGTACCCCTTCCCGAGCTTGTCCCCTGCCAACGGCAATCATCTGATTCCAACTCGGCATTAAAATCTCTGAATCCTCAACCCCACTCGTAGTATCGTGGTAACAACAAACCACCGCACAAACAGGTAGAACTGGATAGGCCCGGTACGTAAAGGCTCGAATTTCAGCTTCGGGGTCTGGAGATTGGTGTTGTTCCCGGTACAATCCCGACAATCGCAGCGGCATGAAATGGAACATATCTGAACTGTGGGTCCTCGCAATACCGGGCCGTTGCATCCCTCGTGGCATTTCTCAGCACGTCAGAACTTTCCTCCGAGTTTAAGGTTGTTCGATCTCCTTTGGCAGCGCCCTACAGAAGAATCCTCCCGCAATCGCTGCTTTTGGTCCTAGAACCCTGGTTCCTTGTCGTCTCCGACGTCATTCCCGTCCCTTGCTCTACCTACCACAGTAGACTACATTGCAGAATGGTTCTCTCTCCCCCCCACCTCGGCCCCATCACGTTGCCTCGCAGTCTCTTTGGCATCGTACTACCGGATTTCTAAGCAGTCTCGATGGCAACGTGGCTCGGGCTCCATCTTGAATGGTGATTCGCTGTTTCAAAGACATTTCCCACCGAACCGGTCTCCAGCAACTGGACAACGCGTCCCATTTGCGGAGCCTCAAATTTCTGATCGTCTCATGAAGCTAGCCTTGGTTCGACAACGCTTCGTAGCCAGGAACCCGCGGTCGGCGCTTCGAGGAGACACCCTCGGACGCGCAGGCTGGAAGCCGTAGATCGCGGACCATGTACCTGATTCGGGGTTCACCGCTCGAAGGGCGTGGTCTGTGAAGCTCACAGTTGGGTGTTGGACCCGCTCTCCCGAGTTGTCGCCGTGTCCCCCGTCCCACTCGGCAGACGCAGACCCCTCCATTTCTAAGCTGGCCAGGGAAGGAAAAACTTCTTCGTGGAATGGAACGAATCTCATGCGGGCAGATCTGGTAGTGGGGACAAGCCGAGGATCTGTTTTCTCAGTGGGACTCTCCAGATGATTCCACGGCAATGCCTTGGTTGGCTACCAGTGCCAACTTACACGAAGTCGTGAAGTTACATAAATACCCTCGAGTCGTCCGCTTCAAGTGGAAAAGAGTTTGCAAGAAGAGACAAACACACCTGCAACTCTATCTCTCCTACAACTTATTCTCCTCGATCTTCTTAATCATACCCTGTACCCCGTTCTAAGCCAGTTCACGTCAACTTCACGCAATGGCCGCCGAGAACACCAAGCTCTTCCAGCCCATCAAGATGGGCAACATGAACCTCTCTCACCGAGTGGTCATGGCTCCTCTCACTCGCTACCGCGCTGACGACGATGGCGCTCCCATTCTCCCCATGGTCTCCCAGTACTACGCCGACCGCGCTTCTGAGCCGGGCACTCTGATCATCAGCGAGGCCACCGCCATCTCTCGCGACGACATTGGCGACCTCAACCTCCCCGGCTTCTCCACCGAGGCCGAGTGCGCCGCCTGGAAGCAGGTCTACGACGCCGTCCACGCCAAGGGCAGCTTCATGTTCCAGCAGCTGTGGTCCCTCGGCCGTGCCGCCGACCCCAGCTTCGTCAAGGGCCGCGGCTACAAGTACTGCTCCTCCAGCGACCTCCAGATGTCCGGCCGCCCCTGCCCGCCCGAGCCTCTGACTGAGGAGGAGATCTGGGAGAAGATCAACCACTGGCGCGTGACCGCCAGGAAGGTCGTCGACGCCGGCGGCGACGGCGTCGAGATCCACGGCGCCCACGGCTACCTCATCGACCAGTTCACCCGCGACTCGGCCAACAAGCGCACCGACAAGTGGGGCGGCTCCGTCGAGAACCGCGCCCGCTTCCTGCTGGAGGTCGTCAAGGCCGTCGTGGAGGAGGTCGGCGCCGAGCGCGTCGCCCTGCGCCTGAGCCCCTTCGCCACCTTCCAGGAGTCCTACTCCTCGGACACCTGGGAGCAGACCTCCCACATCATCCGCGAGCTCAAGAAGGCCGGCTACAACCTCGCCTACCTCTCCCTCGTCGAGGCCGTCGGCAACCCCGTCAACCTGGGCATCGTGCCCCGCCAGCCCACCGACGACGTCCAGCCCTTCGCCGACCGCCCCCAGACTCTCGACTTCATCCTCGAGGAGTGGGACAACACCTCCCCCGTCGTCGTCGCCGGCGGCTACCTCGCCGACAGCGCCCGCTGGGCCGTCGACGAGCGCTACAAGAAGTGGGACGTCGCCGTCGCCTTCGGCCGCCCCTTCATCGCCAACCCGGACCTCGTCTTCCGCGTGAGGAACAACATCCCTTTCACCCCCTACGACCGCTCCACCTTCTACGTCAAGAAGAGCAACGAGGGCTACAACACCTACGAGTTCAGCGAGGAGTACCGCAAGGCCCACGGCGCCAACGGCGTTGCCAACGGATCCGCTTAAAGAGATTGGGTAGTTACTACTCTCAAAGGGGGGATCTCGGAACGATAATATGATCGGAATACGGATGGGCAAATGTGGCATAGCACTGGCGTTTATGGGTTTGTTTGCAAATCATAGATGGATCACATAGACCATACATATATACAATATTCTTTTTATTCCACATCAGACTCCTTGGTGATGAATGCATAAATGCTCAAGACCCAACTCTCTCCCGGCCGTTAATCTGCGAAGACATACCTGTCTGTTCATGGGAGCGCTTCCTCGTGACACTATTGCGACCACTACTAAACGAACGTTCCAGTGAGAACCAACAGTACTTGGCAATTCAGGAAGAGATGTCGATGAAGGAAGGACCCAGAAGAATTTCTGCTTTTTTAAACGCCGTCATATTAGGAGCAGAAGAGAGAGACTTGACCATAAGGGACACGACGGCTCTGTTCTGCGTAGCCAGGCCAGACAGCTAATTAGTAAGTACACTTGGAACATGACTTGATCAGAAGCATATCAGCATGGGAAAATACGATGTCGTAGAGTGAGCCCGGATTTTGACCCGGAAGCTTTCAAAAAACCGCGCCTAATCTGGTACAAATCTTAAGACATTGTGGCTCGTAAATACTTATCTTCCTCGCTAATCCTGGCCCCCATCTGTAGACTGGCAGGCCAGGGTCTTCCTACTGTACAACCTCAAGAAATCAATCACCGCAGACCTTAAAAGTCGAACTCGCCCCTGAAGATCTCGGGATCCACCCCGGCGACGGTCTTCTCGGCCAGGTCCCGGCGGCCCATCTGCGTGAACACCCTCCTCAGCGTGTCGTACAGCGTCGTGCTGCGGTTCTGCGCCGTCATGCGGTCGATCTGCTCGTCGAGCTGCGCCGTGTTGGTGCCGCCGCGGGCGCCGTCGCCCCCTCCCAGGATCTCGTACGCCATGTTGCGCCCGCTCTTCTCGATGGCCTTGTGCATGTTCAGCGCCGCGAGGAAGTGCGACGCCGCCTCGGCGTGGCAGCCGATGTTGATGCAGCTGACGCCCAGGTTGTACCGGGCGCGGACGAAGTTGGGGTGGATGCTCAGCGCCTTCTCGTACGCCGCGATGGCCTCCTCGGACCGGCCCGAGTTGGCGAGCGTGGCTCCCAGGCGGTTCCAGAGCAGGTGGAGCTGCTCCTGCTGGTTCGAGGTCCCGAGCTCGGAGGAGTGGAGCGCCGCGGTGAAGCAGTCCACGGCCTTGTCGTACTCCTCGGCGCCGTAGAAGAGGACGCCCAGTCCGACCTGGACGTCCGGGTCCATGTGCTCGCCGTCCGGGCTGAGCTGCGCGGCCTTGATGAACTGGCCGGTGACCTTGTCGTGCAGCTGCTGGCGGTCGGTGAAGCCCATCTCGGCCATCGGGTGCAGGTCCGTCGGGGCAATGATCTGGGGGTATTTTACCGACAGCCACCTCTCGAGCGTCCGGTAGGCAGTGCTATCGTAGCCTTCGTTCGTGTACGAGACGGCCAAGCCCATCAGAGCCGCGAGATTGTTGGGGTCTAGCTTGAGAGCTTGCTCAAGGGCACGGATCGCGGCAGTCTCCTTCTCGTTTTGTGCTTGCGCCGAGCCGAGGTACACCCAGGCCTCCGTGTGCTCGGGATTCTGCTGGACAGCAGCCTCAAACGCGAGGGCCGCAAGAGAGAGGTTTCCACCCTCACGCATGATGCGGACACCCTCGTCAAAAGCGTTCTTCTCCTCGCTGAAGAAGTTGTCCTCCTCGAAGAGATAGTTCTCCACCACGGGATCGCCTAGCCTTCCCCAATCGCTGTTCACGTTGCTGAAGTCCGGAGCCCAGTCCTCGCTGTCAAACTTGTCGAACGTCGAGTCGTCGACCATACCCCTGGCCGCTGCTGTTTCGGCCTCGATGCCCTTCCATATTGATTCGAAGTCTCCGTAGCCCGTTTCCGACTGCATGGCCTTGTCCATCTCTTCCAACTCGGGCTCGGCGGCCTTGGCCTCGGCCTCCTCCTTTTCTTGCAGCTCCATCTGCGCAAACTGCTCTTCCCACTTGTTGTCGTCGAGCTCGACCAGCTTTCCCTTCCCCTTGACGTCTTGCTGCGGCTGCTGCATGGGCTGTTGGTACATGGGCTGGAACATCGGCTGACCCATCATGCTGTTGTATCCCATGCCCATGTTCATCATCCCCACTCCCATCCTCGGTTGTTGCTGTGCCATCTGGCTGGGCATCGGACTCGCTCTGGCCGATGACGGCTGCTGGTTCATCTGTCGGAAGCGCGCGAACTCTTCGGGGCTGAACTGTGTGCCGGGCGGGGCGTTGAAGGCCGACTCCATCGCAGCTTGGTTCTGGAAATCGTTCGCCCAGGTCGGTGATGCCGAGCTCGCACGGAGGTGGACGCCCTGCGCGGGATCTATCCGGACGGCGCCGTTTTGCATGGGCATATCTTGTTGGAGGCCGGGGGTGTTGTTCAGGAAACCGTTCATCATCTGCACCGTCAATGAGCTCATGGACCGACTCCGAAGCGTGTGTTTGCTACTGCGGGGTATTGCCTACCTCATCCTGAGGGGTGCTCGCACCAGCACTCCTGAAGCCTCCGGCGAGCGCATTTGGCCCTCTTTGCGCCAGCCGGTCTCTTTGGAGGGTCTTGTCATCTTGGACGTGTTTTTGGAACTGGCTGAGGGGGTTGCCGGAGGTCGAGCACTCTGCGCCACCGAGAAATGACATATTGGCGGTGTCGTGAGCGTTGGAGAACGCTTTGAAAGCAGGCGATGAGAAAGAGGCAGGATCGTTGAGAAGCGCAAGCGAATAGCGTCAACCGCAGGCGTAAAGGGTAGCAAGTTCGTCGGTGGGAGTGGTCGGGAGTGATGGCGCGGTGTCGCTTGGGGAAACGATGCGGGACTGGTTTGTAATTGGGGAGTTGAGTCTCCGAGAACATGCCGAGGCAGGCCGGCGTGGGGCTCGGGCCCTGCTGGCGGCAAATTCACACTCTCTCCGCAGCCGGCGGTGGGGTAGCGAATCAGAAGCCAGGAGAAGCGGGTAAGTTGCGGACCCCTGGCCGTGGGCCGTTGAACCAGAATCTGATGCAGCAGCATGTGAGCCGTGTGCATGGGTCAACAGAGAAACCATCATAGCTACGAAACGAAGCACCGAGGCACGGGGGTTCTACTAGCTGAGGCGAAGGGTTGAGCAGGCCCTTCCAGCATCTTATGAACTCATCAACACACTACCCCAGAATGTGAGAACTGTGATTTATCTTACTTCTTCGTAAAGGCCATTCCACGGTTCATGGCCTACAAATAAATGGACATAGGACCTCTACCAAGCCCGAGGGTATCATCCAGTTGTGTACAAGCATGAACTGCCTTCAGTGAAATCTCCTCTTCTTCGATGTTCAAGGTGAAAGTTGCATGCCGCATCGTCTATACGTGGTATGTCGCCAACTCTGTACACGGGGCTGCTTCTGCTCGATCCGCCTTCCTAATCTTCGGCATGCGGGTGTGATTATTTCACCCCAATAAAGCCAACACTTTGTCTTGCCTTCTTAACTGCGCGGCGAAGAGCCTGGTCCTCTGTATCTGTCCACTTGACTGACAGTTGATCCCATTTCATTCCAGGGGTGTTGTACTCGCGCTTCCACTGCGCTTGCATCGCCTGTAGCTTGCTCATCTCGCGTGGGTCACCAGATCCAGAGTACACGATGAATGCTGTGCAAGGCGGGAGGCTGTCGTAAATGGCCTCCAGACGCTGAGAGAGACGGGCGAGACAACGCTCGAGAGGCGAACTGCCAAGCTGCGCATCGAGCTCAGTGGGGTCAACTTCGGGCGGTCCGCCGTCGCTGCTGGCGTTGTCAACGCGGTTCCTGTTCCACCATCCTTGAAGCGCTTCGAGCTCTCGCATGCGAGCCCACACGAAGTCCACACCGCCTCCGGGTATCTCCAAACCATCAGGATCACCCTTCACCGCGCGAATAACCCCTTGAACAACATCTGCATCAGTTTTGCAACCGATTTGGTGCGTGGCTCCGGCACCGGGTCCCTTTGACGGGTCACCCCAATCTACTGCTGCGCTCGTCTTTCCAGTGGCTTCGCCACCGACCTCGCCGCCCTGTGCCTTGTACGACTTCCCGGCCCTCGCCAGCCGTCGGAAAAGGTTCTCGCCTTGGGAGTCTGATGAACCCCACATCTTTCCTTTTTCGCACTTCTGTCGGACAAGATCGAGACAGGCCCGAGCATCTTCAATTGGGTTGTGACCGTCGGCGCCGCCCTTTTGGATCTCCCGGTTGATGTACTTTTGGGTCAGCCACTTGAGTGAAGACTTGAGGGGGGGTCCACGCGGATGAGGGTAAATCAGCGATGTATCGACGATGAAAGGGTGCGACAAGCGAAGAGCCTTGAGATCAGACTCAAGAGAGTGGCCGATAAGAATGGTCCGAGGGGTGATGAGGTCGAGTAGCTTCTTTTGGATGTCTTGCAGAGTGGTCGTAACCGGCTCCAGCATCTCTTTTGTGATACCAGAAAAGCGGGTGACGTAATCGACAATGGGCTTCTCGGGCTTCACGAGTTCATCCATTATCAGCTCGCCAGACCAGGAGAGGACACTAATGCGAGTGAGGGAGTACTCATTCTCGCCTGTCATGCACATCTCGCAATCCAACGCCAGGCACTCCCGGCCAGCGGTGACACTGCCTTGCTCGATCTCGTCTTCTGGGACGGAACCGTCTTCCAGCTTGTCGACCTTGGAGACCACCCATCCTTCAGGAGCCTTGAACGCAGCGCGTCTCTCTTCGTTCTCGATCAGCACCGGGTGAATGAGGTGACCGGCAGCCTCCAGCTCATCGAGGGACGCCAGAAATTCCGTGATGCGGGTTCGCTCGTTCTTCCACCCATTTGGCTCTTTGGCCGGCTTTGGTCCCTTCCTGTCATCTTTGGTCTTCGGCATAGGAGCGGTCAAGAATGTTCCCATCGGCGAATGAAGTTTCATATACTTGTCGTCCCCGGGAGCCTTGACGGGCCACAGATGAGGAAACATTTTCGCGAACTTTTGGAGCGCAACGGGGAGCTTTTCGGCGTCGAGAGGTCGCGGGTAGTAGTCGTCTGGGCTCGAGCCCTCGGTAGCCGCAACTGATTTGTACTTTTCAAAGTTCACTGCCTCTTTGAACATAGCTTCCTCCAAACCAGGAATCATCAACACCACGATTTTTCGGAAATTCGGTCGGTGTGACACAGAGACCCAATTGGGGCCCGTGCCGTCAGCGAACAAGTATAAAATGAGGTCGCGGAGCATCGCAAGGTTGATCTTGGAAAACAGTTTGGCGCTTGAGGAGAAGGTGATGGCGGGATAGTTGTTGGAACCCTCGCGAGGGACCTTCTTGCGCTTCTTGTTGGAGCGCTCCACCTTCTGCCATCCTTCGTCGTCGTCATCGTCTGGAGCGGACCTTTTAAGGCTTCCACTGCTTTGGGTCTGCGAGGAGTCCTCACGCGCTTCGTTCTCGCCACCGCGTGGCCCTTGATCATCCGTCGCGATCGATGCGTCGAGGACGAGGTTTGCGACAGACCCGGTAACGGTCGGGTTCCCAGAGTCGGCGACGGCTTCCTCGACCGCCAGCTGCTCGCGCTGGCGGTTTTTCCGATTCTTCCCCATGATTGAAGCCTCTAAGTATAAGTTCGTGACCGGAGATTGGAGGGAAGAGGCGAGAAGGGAAGAGGCGATGTGCTAAAGGACATATAGATAGTTGTGGGGTTGGAGATGGTGATTTTTTCGCGACCGAGAGACTCAGAAAACGCCCCTGCAGAATACGTAGGAGCTTGCAATGCGATCAAAAATACGGGGCATTTGCGGGGCAGACCAATTAGATTCAATACTGAGATAGGTAGGTTCTCAGAGATAAGATAAGAAGCTAGGGGTCCTTAGCGGGCCGCGGGCGAGGTCAAGGTAGGGTACCCTGGTCAACTTACCCAGAAGAGAGTTATACTAATAGTAATACCATGCAAGAAACAGCTCGTACATACATCTACCTACCTCGAAGGCGGGCATTCCAGAGTTTATACTCCTTCTTGTCCCTCCAGATCTCCCTTGAAACCGTCCACTCGCAAAAGGCCCTATTATCTACGGGAAAGAACAATCAGTACCATCTCCCAGGGCGACTGCCACAGCGACATGGAAACTCTCACGGCCGTTTGCAATAAATGCCAGCGGCCTCTGGGCACGTTTACGAACTTGTGGACGAAACTTTCGGACCATTTCAGTCCGGTTCTCGACGCCATTGGTGACGTCCCGATAACTACCAAAGGTCCCGCGAGGACTGGTAAGACAGACATGCTTGTGGCTGAATGATATCACGGCGCCTACCGACCTGCACATACGACGATGCTAACATTGCGAATTCGCAGCAGAGTTCAAAAACTTGCTTGTATAGGTTGCGATGCAGTTATCGGGCTGAAATTCCTCAGAAGTCCCATCAATCACGTCCTTGAAGAGTAGGTCGAAAGGCGCTGCGAACAAACCCCCCACTACCAAGGATGATGCACGCCGGCTGGAGAACGCGTCGACAAGTTTGCGGCAAGAGCTCGTAACCGCAAAGAAAACAGCAAGAGATTCTCTGAGCGCGGCAAAGGACAACACCAAGGAACTTGCCAGCTTGAAAGTGGAGTTGAGGAAATTGAAAGAAGAAATGAGCCAAAATCGTTCTCAACCGTTCGAGTCGAAATCTCAGCCAATCATGCCTAAGGAGCTGGACATTTTGACAAACAACATCACCAATATTGGAAACAGAGCAAGCCTGGTCGATTCGTTGCAGATGGAGATGGATCTCCTCAAGAGCAGAGTGCAGCGTCTAGAGGGAAACGTGGAGCTTCCCACGCTACGGAATCATGAGCATCCTCTCAAGCTGTCGCACCCAGAAGAATACTCGAAGGGACCGGAGACGACGGATGAACCCAGCGGCAAGATAGCGCCTGCAAAACCAGGCCAAAATCAAAGCGAAAATTCGTCAGACGAAAACGGAGAACCATCATTTGCACGTTCCCATCCTGGACCGCGAAAAAGGAAGACTCCGTCGGATCGGTCAAGAAGGCAGGGGTCTGCAAAGTCTCCCAGACTTACGAGATCGGCTACCATCGACAAGAGGACAATTAAGAAACAGTAGCAGAATTTCTCTGCGGATGCTTCAGTTGGAATGGTCCCTGAGATGTTCTCGTTATGTGGCAAGATCTAGCGTACGTCAAAGGGGCTTTAGTGGTTGGTTGCTCAGGATAAAGAAGGACGGCATAATTCTTTGGAGGGTTGGGAGAAAGCCACCCCTGATACACTGTATACGGTTTTCGAGGGGTCTAGGAGCCTCTTACGGGCTGTACGACACGTTGCCACCATGAGCATATCTGTCAACGAGAAGCGGTGTGCCCTCTACAACTGCGGGTATCATTAGGTAGACAAATCACGATCCAAACCCATGTCTACTTCCAGCACGACCTTTCCGAGTTTCGAAAGCGCTTTGATCGGCTCAACGACGGAAAATTCGAAAAAGTCGTCCATGCTCTTCGGGTCTCTCCTCCAGGCGATGATCAGTCCGTTCTCTCTGTCCCGGCCAGGAAGACTCTCGATATCCTTGAGCATCTCCTGCGCCAACACCAACACCTCCCAATCGGCTGACGGTGCTAAGGGGCTATGTACGTGAATGATCGACAGTATCATTTGGCACAAAGACACCTGGTCCAGGTTCTCCAGCACCTTGACGCTTTCTACCGGGAACTTCTTCGCCGCGGCCATGTCTCTGGCAAGTTTCACTAGCCTTTCTGGGTTTGGCGCTGTGTTGGACAGGGCAATCGCGATAGATGACAGTCCCTTGAGCCTCTGCGGATGCCACGGTGCGGCATGTTTGAAAGGCTCGACCTCGTAAGCCGATAAGCAAGCGACAGCAAGGGCACACTCGTGATTGCCTCGATCCTTTCCGAAGTAGAAGCATGCCTCGTCCACCACCTGCGCAAACGGCTCGATGGCCCATTTTTGCGTCTGAACGAAGTATGACCCGGTCTTGTAAGCCTTTCTCAGCCACTCGTGTTTCTCCTTGGGCTCCATGTTGCGGAGAGAGACTGGGAAGATTTTGCTAAGCTTCATGACTGCTGCACGCTGCGATGAATCGATAGCGCCGCTGGGTTGGTTTTGAAAGCGCGAGATATCGCGCATGACGCTCAAGCTAGCGTTCAGGTCAACGGTTGGATCTGTCTTGGCGACTTGGTATTCGTCAAGGTCGTGCTGGCACTTGGGGCAGGAGCACTGGAAGTGGTATGAATCGAGCTCGCCTTGTCTTTTGCCTTTGGGTTGCGTGTGGTCTGGTGCGGGTTAGTCAAAGTCTTATTGTCAGGGGGTGGGCAGGTTACAGACCAATGTACGATATTTCAATCTCGTCGCCGGAGTTGATGATGGCCGTGGCTCTGAGGGTAGCACTTCTTCCAGCAAATTGCACCAAAGCATTTGGTACGCATGAATGATTCATCATGGCCAGCTTCGTGTCCAGAAAAATACCCCCAGATTCAGAATACTCCTCGGTACGGCTGAAGGCGTTCGTTTGAAGCTGGGAGATGTTAATGCAAGTCCTCCGAACTTCGAGATGCGAGAAATCTCATGGTTACCTTGCATAGAACCTGGTAAGCTGCCTCCAGGCCCACGGGGGTCATTTGATCTGCCCCCAGACACTTCACAACACCATGAGCCTGCAGCTTCAGCTTCATATCATCATCCTTCTTCCACAACCCGACGTGACCCTCCAAGGCACCAAACTCTTCAAGAACCTTCGGCCGAAGCATGACCTGGGCTGCGGCGCGGACCGGGGTGGGTACCCAGTCAGGCTGGTCCGCTGGCTTCGCCTCGTGCAGCCGCTTAATGGCCTTGCACTCCAGCTTATGAACCGTGGCCCAGTTGGCCCTCTGACATGCTGGACCGCAGTAGGCGACCGTCTTGCAGCCGGTACAGGCGCGGAGCTTCGGGGCGGCAGGGTGGGCTTGATTCCTGAGACAGTGGTTGCAGTACTCGAGGGCGCGCTGGCCCGGCGGCAGTACAACGGCCGGATCGTCGAAGCGGGCGATGACATCGCCGGGTGAGAAGCGGCGGGTTGCATGGATCGAGCGGCCCTTGGCACCGCCTTTTGAGCCGCGGACCTCGATGCCGTCGTTTAAAGTAGACATTGTGACAAGCTTCTGAAAGTCGGCATTAAAAAGTCCGAATCGGTGTATCTCAACGATACATGTGGACTGAGGTAGATGTTAAGGTTAGGCGTGGGAAAAGTGGTTATGTTGTGTGGTGCTATAGCTGACAAGTATGGCGTGGCTGATATGTAATTGAAGCTCCGATCCTGGTGGTACAGGGGCGTTGAATAAGGTACGAGAAATTTCTAGCGGAAACGAAGCTCAGTATGTCGTTTCGGATGATTCCACTGAAGCTTGCCCAAGAACAGAGATTCCGGGGGATCTACTCTTCAGTGCGCAGGCAGATCACCAGGCGTGCACGGACTCACCTCGATGAACCCCGCCAGGTCCCCTGAGCTGTGAATTGACAAGCTCAGGAAACCCCCACCATCCCACCTAGCCTTGGATCTCGAAAGAAACATTGCAGCCACAAAAAAAGTCCCCACTACTCGAAACTCAGTCACCTCTAGGACCAAAAAAAAACCAAACTCTTAAAGACGCGCAGTTCTTTTCACCTTGAAACCCCCAAATAAACCTCTTCAAAACAAAGACACAAGCGACGCGCAGCGGCAGGCTCTGATGACTACCATCGAAAACCTCAAGACAATCGACCCCTTCGCCGATGCCGAAGAGGGCGAGGGCATCAACAATCCCAAGAAGGGACAGGACTACATCCACATCCGTATCCAGCAGCGCAATGGCCGCAAGACCCTCACCACCATCCAGGGTCTGCCCAAGCGCTTCGACCAGAAGAAGATCCTGAAGGTCATCAAGAAGAAGTTTGCCTGCAACGGTACCATTGTGGAGGACCAGGACCTCGGCGAGGTCATCCAGCTCCAGGGTGCGTTTCCATCCCGTCGTCGGCGAGAGCGGGGCCGTAGCTTCGCTTCTTCCTCCCCCTCCGACCAAGCCCGACCCCTACGCCGGCGTAAAGAGGCAAGCTAACACGAACCCCATTAGGCGACCAGCGCAAGAACATTCACGACTTCCTCGTCGACAAGCAGGAGGGTCTTGAGATGGACTCCAAGGTACGCTTACCCAGACAACGTCAAGACGAGCGGCCTACACTCCTGCCCTTCCTCTTCTAGCTCGACGCAAGAACATTCGGTGTCGCTCGATCGTACAAGACCGCTAACCCTCTCTTCTCCGAACAGCTTGTCAAAGTCCACGGTTTCTAAAGAAACCGTTACTGCCGGGAAGCGCCGTCTCCCCCTCGCAGCCGACCGGATTCCGGTATCCCCGAGCCGATTCGAGTACCTGCAGGTCCGACAACAGTTCTTAGTGTTCGACCTCGATCTCGTCATGGAGGGAATCGCGGCGTGATTAGAGCTAGGGCATGGCAGTCTGGAAGCTCGAGTCCGGGGATGCGAGAGAGTTCTAAAGGTGCCCGCGGGAGACCACTCTTGGGGTTCGGCAGATGTAACGGTTGTTTGCCGTATTGGCGCAGCATTAGGAACCGGCATGGGATACGCGGTCTTGATGAGGTCGAGATTCTCCTTATCCTTTTTGGTTGTTGACGCAGCTCGTCGTTGTTCTGCCCCGCGCGGGAGCTGATGACACGAGCCGGATTAGACATGATTATCAGTAGAGGCTTTGAGCCAGATAATCGAATCTTGAGGAACCACCTGCGATCCTGAGCCCACAGTCAAGATCAAAATGAAGTAGCAGTGATTGCAGGACCCGTTACAATTGAAACCCGGGGAGATAAGTCGATCCCACACGTCCATAGTAGCCACTAGGCCGGAGGGGTTGTGGAATGAGCAGTCCCATCTCCAACCCGGAAGACACCTGAATGCCGAACGTACAGGGCGCCAAGGTTCTACTTCGCAAAACTCCAAGAATAGAAAAATGAACAAAAAACCAGTCAGCTCTGACTAGAGGACTTCGGCTAGAAATTCAGAATGGACGCGTCCCAGTTTGGGAGGCTTGGCCATAAGGCCCTGCAGCGTATCTTCGCATAGTGCCCTCCCGTCTTTCATTGTGCGTTGTTATTCACCAGAAAGAACCGAGATACGCTGTACTAATTGTATTTGGAGCCGGTGACCGGCAAAGTCGCTTTGAATCATGTACCTATTGATTACAGTAACAACACTGATGGTATGCGATGCAAATGTCGCAATACTACAACCCTAGTCCAACAACATTCGTGTCCTTCCACGCTTGCCGTCGATGGGTTTCGCTTTTCTTATTTTTCCAGCTTCTTTGGTCTTCTTCTTTCGGGGTTATCTCCATGGTTATTTTCAGCATTGTTACGCGCGGCCCCCTCAACGTACTGGTGTCATGCCTCCCACAGACCGCCAATAGGGATGGGCTCTGCAGAAGATTTCCAAAACTTCAACTTCGTTTTAGACTTTTTCCAGCCATTGGATAGCTTTGTCTTCGCCTTGTCCCAAAAAGTGGACATGGAGTTTGTTATTTGTTGCCTTTTGGTGATCGGCTCGCCCGCGGGCTGTTGGTTCTGCTGCTGATCTTGCTAGGTTATCGTAGTAGTCTTAGGCACGGCAGGGACCTGGTCTTTCTGAGGAGCTGGCTCGATTTCCGCAGGGGGCGGGTATTGCTCTGGAGCTTGGCTGTGGTTTACGGGCACTTGGTTCTGCTGGAGAGGATTTTCGATTTCAGCAAGTGGTCTCAGGCTTAGATCGATGATCAGTGGGGGCATTACACTGTCCACAAGGTCCTGGATTCGCTGTCCATTGTCTGCCTGAACCAGTGCTGGGTGGTTCGGGGGTGGTGTCCCCGTTTGCAGTGCATTGTCTGCGTGAATCGGTGCTGGGTGGTTCGCGGGTGGTTCCCCTGTTGGCGGTGCATCGTCTGCCTGAACCAGTGGTGGGTGGTTTGCGAGTGGTTCCCCCATTTGCTGTGAATTGCCTGCCTGAACCATTGGTGGATGGTTCGCGGGTGGTTCCCCTGTTGGCGGTGCATCGTCTGCCTGAAATAGTACTTGGCTGTTCGTGCGTGATTCCTCCGTTATGGTGGTCAAGGAGCTCTCCTCTACTGATTGAGCCTGCTTGATGTTCTGGTTACCAGTAGACCGAATGGTTGGGTCCTTGAGAACACTAAAAGCACTCATGTTGTCGGCCGGGATGCTTTTTGTTATACCGTGAGAGAAGTATTGTTGATGTAAAGCTGTACAAAGTGATAACAGCGTGTCAAGCAGTTGATTAATTGTAGCAAGCAATGATTCCAAATTGGACAACGTGAAGATGAAGAGGAGAGGTCTGTGGAGTCCCCCAACAAAGCAGAGCCATTTACCTATGGTACCATGCCTGATGTGCTGGGGAAGGCACCTTGTGCGTCATGTTTTCCTTCATCATTCCTTCCCTATACCTAGAGGAACAAGCCACTACGGCTTCCTCTTTTGAATGTGGTTTCCCTCAAAAGGAGAAGGTGTCGCCCGTTCGGACGAAACACACAGTCAGCAGCCGCGGTCACAATTCTCGATTTGATATGTCCTGACGTGCGGCCAACGAACAAATGAACTTGGAAATCTTGATTCAACCTCGGGTTGATATATGCAACGGTATCATACACCACAATTCTCCCTCATTCCTGCTTCTTGGCCAGCAGCTCGGCTTTCCGCGCCTCCTCATCGAGATGCTGCTTCTTGTAGTGGGCGACGACGTGGTCCAAGTTGACCTGGGAACCAGCAACGACGTTGCGGGCGGCATGGTTGGAGAGGGCCCTAGAGGAGTTCATCGGTCAGCCTACACCAGTTCATCGCTACGTAATTGCCCTTCCTTGGGGGGGGATGCGCTCGGGAGGAATGCGGGTGGCTCACTCAGGGAACCGGAGGTCGACGTCGCGGTTCGCGGGGGTGGAGAAGAACAGCAACCTATCGAAGCCGGCCTGCTCCACAGCCTTGGTGTGAAGAGCAGTCCTCTCTGCCCAGATCTCCTGCCAGTACCAGGCCTCGTGAATCTTCCGAGTGAGGTATGGCGGCTCGCCGTCCTTGCCGGGGGTGGTGATCTTGTACATGAAGTAGGCGGCAGGGATGACCGCGACGGTCGCCCAGAAGAAGTTCTACACGATTTGAGGGTCCAATTAGCTTCCGATTCATCAGGGTGATTGATTTGGCGTCCGGGCGACGCGGGGTGCTGCTCGTGAACGTACTCCGATGGGCTCCTCGACGTTGTGTGCGTGGTGGTGGCCGTGGTCACCTCCGGAGGCGTAGGATCTCGATTGGCGCAGGCCAGTCAGGCGCGACTGGCGCGCGATGCACGCACCCCGCGTTCGAATGGCCTGCATCGTGAATGACGTCGCGGGTCGGTGTCAATTGACGATGGGAATTGACTTGGGGGTGGGATTGAGGAGGGAGCTTCGGGTGTGGAGGTTATTCCAAAGTGCCCGAGCAGCGTCACTTTTCGCGGATTAGCGCGGGGCGCTTGTGGCGTCTATCTCAGCCAATCATAGCCTGCCGAATTCAAATAGGACAATTGCCTCCTAGGCTGGGGCACAGGGCTGGCACTTGGTGACAACTTGGCCATAAGGGGTGACTTCGATGAAATTCTATTTCATGAAGGCAAACTGGCCTTTTTTCAGTTTGACTCATTCTTTTTTTTTTCTTTTTTCGATTTAAAAGATTATAAAACTACGAAGAAGTTCTGTCTTGGGCTACAACCACAGCAACATCGAACATCAAACCATACTCGGTGGCTCTACTCAGTCACTTCTACGAACCCACACTTCTCTTAACTCTTTTCCGTGCCCGTGCCCCCTGCTGTTCTCATTCATCAATAGCAACTGCAACACAGGACTAGCGTCTAACGGTTGCCGCAACCGGAACATTGCAACTGTCTACCTTTGAGTTGACTGAGCCGTCTAATCGCTTTTGTTGAGCAACACGCATTGCCGACTTATCGTTCCGGCAAGATGGCAGTAAGATTCTCAAAACGCACATCGTTGCTGCCTCATACCATTTTCATGGTCGTCTTTGGCCTCCTCTT
This sequence comes from Colletotrichum plurivorum, assembly GCA_014235945.1. Lineage (NCBI taxonomy): Eukaryota > Fungi > Ascomycota > Sordariomycetes > Glomerellales > Glomerellaceae > Colletotrichum > Colletotrichum plurivorum. The sequence goes on from WIGO01000162.1 coordinate 20,727, forward strand.
CCTCGCACCCACCATCGCCGCCTCCTCACAAGCATCGGTCGCCACGCACTCACCATCGGCAGAAGTCGAACTCATCTGCCACACAGACGACCCGGCAGAATGTTATCCCAAAATCTTCCAGCCAACAGAGGAATTTCAGATTGTTCACGAAGACCAAGATCTGCCGCCCGGCCTTCACGTTCGGATGAATATCAACACGGGCCAAAAGGAGGCCAAGATTAACGACCCGACGGAGCAGAACGCAGCGCTGGAAGGCATGCCGACGGACCGCTCCATCGTGGTTGTGGACTCTCAAGATTCGCCCGAAGAAGAGCAGCAACCGCTGCCCAAGGGCGCACCCAAGTACGACCCCGTCGGCATGGTCAAGCCGCCGCAGCAGGAGTCGGGCCAGTTCTACACAAACCTCGACTTTGTGAGAAAGGGAGCGGGCGGAGCCGATCTCCCCCTCGACGAGACTCTCGAGTTTCTCGAGGACATCTCTCACGACATCTACTACGGCGTGAAGATCACCGAAACCTTTGACACCGTCAAGGCCCTCTTCTGCCTCATGACCGACCCCAAGACCCCGGCACCTGGCGAGGGCGCCGTCCCTCATGACCAGCAGGCCGCCGCCATCATCTCCGGCGCCCTGCAGAACAACCCCAAGGCCCTCGAGGAGGTGACCAAGATCTGGCCCGCCCTGATGGACGCCAAGTGCTCCGCCGCCGAGGCCAAGGACGCGCCCACTCTCCGCGACAGCTTCTACGCGTCCTTTGGGCCCTCGATTGAGGAAGGCGCCGCCGTGAGCACGGCCGACGAGGATGTCCTCCGCGCAGCGAACAAGGCCAAGGCCCAGATCGCAGCCATCAGAGGCCTCATCAAGAGCCCGACCATCAGGGACGACTTCATCGCCAACAAGGGCATGGACCGCCTCCTCGAGATCCTCGCCCCCGAGGACGCCCGTTGGGACAGCACTCAGCGCAAGGCCGGACAGCTTGTGCTGGACAGCTTCCTGGACGAGGCCATGGGCGCCGAAGTCGGCGTGTGGCCCCTCTTCAAGGCCTCCGAGGCCGACTTCTCCAAGAGGATCGCCGACCGCGTGAGCGACGATAACTGGAAGGCCGCCGTGAAGACGATCATGGATCGGAACAAGGGCGACAAGAGCCACTGGAGCAAGGACCTCTTTGACAGGTTGGAGGCACACGAGGGCGCGCAGCTGAAGAAGCTCAAGAAGCTGGGCAAGCAGGAGTTGTAATGATTACATGTATCGATACCTTAGACTATTATATACCCACGTTTGTTTGACTATCACCACCTATGAGTAACTGAATGAAGGCCAACTGTATTTGTCCCATGATTACCTAGATATCCGGCCCTCTGCGGGTCCGGCGCCAGGGCTACACTAATGTAGGTACGTGGGGGAAATGGGGGGCGGCGATTGCATCATACCACGAAGGACCCAGACTTAGTCTGGGCCTCAAATCACATCGTGGGGAACAAACCAGTGGGACACTCGCAAGAAAGCAAGGCAGAACGGTGCAATTTTGGTGCTTTTGGTATCTCCATTTCGTTTAATTCATTCCCTCTTGAGGCTCAAACCCTCTAGCGGACAACGATGTTGTATTGAACTATCATTGTCCATACAACATGGCAGTGGCCTTGCCATGCTACCAAAACCATTTTCCCATTTCGCCGTGATGTCCGTTGAATGCAAGAACCTCCCAAAGACAGCCCACAACCATCCTCTTACTTGAGAGGAATGAAACGAGAAGAGTGGGTAGCACCGATACCGGGTCTACCGTGCTTGACGGGGCGGCTGCAGGAACTGTTAGCAATCCGTTCCATCGATTCCGAACCATCGTGGAAACATACTAAGAGATAGAGAACTCTCCCAGGTAGTGACCAACCATCTCGGGCTTGATCTCGACCTGGTTGAACTCCTTGCCGGAGTAGATGCCAATAACGCTGCCAATCATCTCGGGGACGACGATCATGTCACGCAGGTGCGTCTTGACAAGGTCGGGCTTCTCGTTGGGCTTAGCCTCCTGCTTAGCCTTGCGGAGCTTCTTGATCAGGCCCATGGGGCGGCGCTTGAGGCCGCGGTTGATGCGCCGGCGGGCACGGGCGTGGACGACATCGCGGAGCTGCTCGGAGTCGAGGTCAAGGAGACTGCAGGAAGAATGCATGTTAGCCGGGACTGTTCCTTTGGTGCTCGATGCGGGCGGGTTCTTCGTCGGATTCGCGTGATGGAGGGGAGAGAGTGTGTGCGTGGAAGTTGTCGGCAGTTCTCGAAGGGGTTCTCTGCGTGTGCGTGGACGGGTGGGATGTTCTCAAACGGGGAAGACATACGCCTCAAGGTCGACACCGCGGTAGGAGAACTTGCGGAAGGCTCTTCTCTTCTTGATCTCAGCAGCCTCCTCGGCGTTCTGTACGAGTACCTCCAGTCAGCCAAGATATTCGATGCCAAAGTGGTTCGTCGCGCCACTCCAATCCCTCCACATCCGTCACCGCGACGGCGCGGTCGTCTCGTCTGCCATCGCGTTGGGGGAGTAGGAAAACAGCAGGGTCGCACGTACGTATTCGTCGTCAGCCATCTTTGCGGTGTTGTGAGGTCAGGGAATTCGCTATCGATGCGATCTATCGAGAGCGAATAAGCTGAATTGCCGGTGCGGTTGAAGTTTTGGGAGACGCTGGGGCTTGCTCGCTTCGGGGCCTGCTTGACTAGCACCAGCGACAAACTGAAAATTCCGTAGGGTTCTGCCCTCCCCCCGCAGTCATGTGATTTTTACCACAGAAAAAAAAGGACAGGTACGTAGTCGGCGTGTGGGCCACGTATCCCCTAGCGGGTACCACGCACTTAAGCGACGCGGGAGCTCGGACCTCCCGTCTGCGCCGTCCGTCTCCTTCACTCATTGAGCTGCCGTCTCCGACATCACCGGCGCAGTGCATCCGTCGCGCGCTCCACTTCGCCGTGGAGACCGGGATGCCCTAATTTTGTTCTATCACAGCGGCCCGTTGAGAGCCGGTGGTGAGGATCGGCTTGACGATGCGCAAACTTCACGACGCTTCAATACAGGGTACGGCCGTTGGTGTTCACCCCGAAAAGTACGTGTGGGCTGAACTGAATAGAATATCTTGAACCATCATGCTACAGTTTCGCCGGCATCCTCTCTTACTTGGGTGGCTTGATCGAGACATGGCAGCTGGCAGTTCTTCCCCAACAATAAGAATTGCAGCGTGATGTCATTTAGGGCTTTAGTGCACGAATGGTAGTGGCATTCACCTCTATTCTAGCGTCACAGATGCTGACGGTAATGTAAAAGCACGACTGTCATCGAATCAGACGAAATCTGCCAATGTCCACAGGACGAAAAGATCATCAAGAATATTCTGGAAAGCCGAACGACTGTAGGCTCGAGGTTGTTATCTGACGCGGGACGAGGGATACTAATCCACAGATAACGAACGTTGAACGCGCAACACGACAGCCTGACAGATACAAAATAGCAGCACGCCGATTGAACAAGCCCGTTTTTCCTGCGACGTGCATAGAATTGGGATTTGTACCGCCGGTAATTTTGTATTAGACGGCATCATGATGTATGTATGTGAACGAGAACGCTCAAAGTATTTACGTGCTGAAATAGAAGTATATGCCGTCCCTCGCGTGGCGAGCAAAACCACCATAAGATCGCGCAGGGCCAATGTCCAATATGTACGTTCCTCCGCCGACCAGTGTCTCTTCACTCACAGAGACCTTTTTTTATGCTTGAAGCTCAGCAAGAGCGTCGGGGCTTGTGGTCGCTGTTCTCGGTGGAATGATATTAACCGATTGGCGGGAGTTCGGGGCCACCGGTATGGATCCCTTTTCAAGACCACCATTGGATCCCTGACGATGCGAAAGCATCTTGAGCTGACAGCCAGTGTCGGCTACGTAAGAATACCGGTGAAATGAAACGCCCAGCCTTGTTTCACTCCACACAGATCTCACTTAGATGCTCTTGAAGACATCCAGACTCGACATGGCGGTGCCGGGCCACGAGAACAGAGTGTTGGAGGGGCAGCTCGAACCAAGAGCCTGGTTGTTCATCCTACACATTCAAACGTTAGCAGAAGCTACCTAGGGTGAACTGAAGGGGGTCTTGCCATGCCGGCTCCCAGTAGTAGAGTCCCTTTCCGTTCTTCACGCCGGCCACGACGTCGGCGACGCGCTTCAAGAAGGTGGCCTGACCAGCCGCGGAGAAGGGAATGTCCTTCAGGTCGCTCGGGAACGCATAGGCAGGGCTCGGGCAGCTCGAGGGCCAGTTCGTCTCGGCGACGACGATCTCCTTGCCCCACTTGTTGGCCATGTTGGTCAGGCTGGTCTTGAGCGCGGACAGGGTGGCGCCGCTGCCGTAGAAGGGGTAGTACGAGACGCCCATCATGTCGAAGTCGGATGCCTTGAGCACGTTCTGGGCCAGGACGTTGGTGTACCACGTGTTCTGCGTGTTCCAGTCCCAGCCGTTGTCGAGGTGGATCATGATCCGGGGCTTGGGGCTGAGGGACGAGTCCTTGATGCCGTACGCGGCCGAGTTGAGCAGGCGGGCGACGTTGTACCAGTTGGACGTCCGGCCCGTGCTGAACAGCAGGCCCGCGCGGATCTCGTTGCCGATGCTGATGATGGCGGGCGGCACGCCGGCCTTCTGGAAGGCGTTGCTCACCTCCAGGGTGTAGTTGTACAGCCTCCAGCTCAGGTTCTCGATGTCGGAGGGCCAGCCGGACGGGATGCCCTGCTTGGCCGGGTCGGCCCAGGTGTCGCTGAAGTGCAGCGTCAGGTAGACGGAGAGGCCCTGGGCCTTGGCGCGCTTGGCAAGGGCGAGGTTGTAGTCTAGGTTGTAGTCGCCGTTGGAGGGGTTGACCCAGACGCGCTGGCGGACGCTGTTAACGCCGGCGTTCTTGAGGATCGTCTCGAGCGACTGCGAGGCGCCGGAGCTGCTCTTGTACTTGATGCCGGCCTTCTCCTCGATCGTCACCGAGGACCAGTCCGCGCCCTTGTAGGTGAGGGCGGCGTTGGCCGTGGACAGGGCGAGGAGGAAGACGGAGGCGAGAGAGGCGAGCATCCTGGCGACACACCTCCTGGGTTTTTTCGTTCGGGTCTACTCTGGGGTTCGGCGATCGACGTCGAGGAAAGCTGGGGTGGAAATACCTCTGTATGGTATATCCCCTTTTCTTGCAGTTGGAAGTCTAGCTTGCAGAAACAAATGGCTTCTTCCGCCATGACGGCGACGGCAGAGTAGTAGTATATACGCCAGTTCACCAAGCCGCCAACACCAAGCCATCAACCCCCCGTCCCTCTCTAATTGACGGATCCTCCGAACCCATCAAGACCCTCTCACTCCCGAACTACCGGGCGCGGCGGAGCAATATTCGCAGGCCATCAGCAGACGGGTTAGCATGTCACCCTCCCGGCCATTGCGCACTCTACTCACTGACAACCCCTGAACAGGCGAGCGAATCGCAGCGGCGGCGTGGCAGACAGAGGACGGACAGGCATTCCACTGCCTCAGACATATTGACCCCAAAAGGGAACCCAGCGAACCCGAACGCAGCCAAACAGCTCTCCCTTTTTGAACGGCAGTGGGGAAACATTGACGGAGTTGCTGAGTTGACGTTTCATCGGCGCAACCTCCTGGGAGGAGGAACATCAAGAGTCCTCCAATCACGGCAAGCGGTTCCCCACAGTTCCCCTTTGTGTTCCCGGAAACTTGGCGAACGCTCCCTTTAGCCTCCCCTTTTATTTGGCCCAGGACGACGCAACGGTGCTCAGCTGACGAGAGCTACCGCCCGTGCCTATATCAAACGGTGTCTGGTTGTCCGCTCTTCTTAATCTATGTGCCGCTTGCCAAAGGGCCGAGAGCCCGACGCAGTGCAGCTTATCCGGCCCTTCTTATAGATGTCCAGCTTCGCCCTTTGTTCGGGACGGAAGCGACGGCGGATGTTGAATTAAGCTTGATCGGAGGAATGATCCGAGACACGGAGACCTCCTCTCTCAACGCAGCATCAGGTTGTCGTATTTTCCGAGATTTCTTATAATAACCCCCGGTTGATCAAGGCTCAGAGATGTTCCCGCATAGTCGCTGCTTGACCCGTATTTGGCAAACTAAGCTCTCGCCTATAGGCAGGCTAACTGACGTCTTGCAAAGCTTCAACTAAACCACTCAACCTTGGGTTTGTTCCATCGCACCCGAGTCACATAAGAGACGCATGTGTGTCGCAACGACTCGGGGGGGCCACGGCAGACTTTATCCTTATTGCCAGTCCCCCACGCATGACACTGCCGGAGGTACGCCCGCTTGTCACCGACTCGTCGACACCACACCCACCACCCCAAGTGACGATGCCGTGAACGACAACCGATGCGCACCAATAGAACCTCTCCCACGATGCCACCCCCAAAGCACCTCGAACTCCAGGAAGAAAAAGACAAAAAATAACTCTCCGGTCGGCTCCTGCTGACACTTGTCCGAACTCCCATGCACTCTTCGTACACAACTCAAAATGTCAAAAGATGTGGCCCGCCGTCCGAAAAAGTCTAAACCGAGGGAGGGGTTCCAACACCCTCCCAGCTTCTCTCCAGACTTTGACGAAACGTCAAATGGGAAGCGTGAACAATGCTCGCTGACAGAAGCTGACACCTATTCATCAGCCTTCCTGCGCAGCTGGAGGTAAAAAGGAGCAGATGCGAACGGCCTATTCAGGTGCCAACCCCGAAACTGCCAACTCAAATCAGAATAAGGAACAAGCGTGACCATCAAACCAAATCTAGCGATCCTCCCTCCCTCTTTCCCATTTCATGACATCCACAAGGGTCCCGCACTTCTGATATTCCGAAGTCCTCGGGCTCTCGGAAAATCACCTGAGACGCGGGTGATCCAGATCTACGGGTCCCCATCAGACAGGAATTCAGTCCCGGCACCTGGGAAATGTAAGAAAGAATAGAAAGAGTGAAGCATTAGAAAAAGTCAAACTCGTCCCTCTCCCACCCACCATCGGGAACCTCGGGCGGGAAGTCGATGCCCACATCTTGAAGAAGGAAAACATGTCGCAGAGCCGAGGGACCGAGGCTGTTGTCCAACATTGGGAATCACCTCGCGGAAGGTATCTCCGAATCGCTAGCACCGCCATCTTGATAGGCACATCTCACCCTCTCTAACCTGTACGCGTGTGTAAGTTCGAATTCAAGCCGGCTACTTCCCCGATGGCTATGCCACGTCAAACAGTCGCCCCCTGGACATCGCTCCCGTACCGGCCGAGTCATTTTCACGTGGTGAGTTGCCGCAGCCGGAGTATGACCCTCCTCCTCCTCGGCTCCGCCATGAACTGTTAAATTTCTTAGCCAAAGGTCAATCCGCTCAGTCGCCCTTGGACGTCAGCCTCAAAAATAAAAACCCAGGGATGCTGCGATTAAGTGTTGGATTTATGGTTACTTGTCAAGTCATTCATATTCTCTTGGCAAAAATCGACATCTCATCACCGGTCCGGAGATCGCGTTCCGTTGCTTGACCTGGTGGGCTGCGAGAGAGATAGGATGATAACTCAAAGGAAGTCCCCGCCTAGCAAGGCATAATCCAGAAACCGTTTCTGCCAACCAGTGAAGTTCTAGCCTGCGTGGACCGGCCATCCCGCCCGTAACATGTCATGTCACATGAAGGAGGCTCCCATCACCCTCGGCATCCTCGGTGGAAGTAACGCGAGAAGGGGTAAGAGATCACGCTACTCCGTCCGAACTGGGCAAATACGTGCCCCAGAGGCAGCTGTCAACGGCGCAATGCACCCAGATGGCATATTTGGCTAGTAGTGACAGACGCGTGGCATTTTTGCTAGTCTGTTCGCTTCCTGAGCCTCTTTCGACTCTGTTCAAGGGACACCCCCCGTCCGAAATCCTCGTGACCTGGTAGGCAACGAAACACGGATCGTGATGTTTGTTTGCTCTTGAATCTCATGTGAAATTTCGACGTTAAATTGCAAAACGCTACTGTGCTCAGTGTGAGCTGCCCTGGCTGTAGAACCCCGCTATCAGCCGTTGTATATATACCGTATACCATGTACAACTCCGCCCGAAAAAGCCGTTGCCGTAAATGATGCTATATCCGTGACCCAAAACCAGTGCCGTTATATGTGAAGTATCCGCTCCAATATTCTCGTAGGGGTCTGTGGCCGCAAGAAACCGTAAAACCATGAAATCACGATCCCTCCAATTGCTCCATGACCTGTGCTCTGCCCGTTACTACGGCGCTGAACTCCCGCTTTCCCAAACTCCCCGCCGTTGCTATGTGCAATTTTCCGTGCACGCCGCTTAGACCAGGCTATCTAGCATGGCCCGTCTCCCATCTACAATTTTGTTCGTCATGCCTCGTGTCCGCGTAATAGCCAGCTGTTCCGCTTACACCGCATGAGCCGAGACGGGGACTGGCATCTGCTGTGATGTCGCAAACGCGCCCGTTAGAATTTCGATGTGGTTGACGAAAGATTCGGCCGTCATGCTATGACCCTTTTCGGCCTTGCTCTCCTCGGTGACCCAGTCAGATCCCCAAACTTCGGGGGGGATGATGGCGTGCTTGTAAAGGGCAATCTTGACGGGCCACTCGAGGTGAGCCCACCAGGGGCTGGTGGCCTCGAATTGCGACACGATGCCCATAACCTCTCTGCGCGAGACACCCTCCAACCACCAGACTGCCGATTCGTATCCTTTGAGCAGCGCAAAGAAGCAAGCCAGGATGACCAACGCACGTGGCCGGCGTTCCTCCAATAGCTCGATGAACCGCTTAGATACCGTGGCAGGGAATGCGAGGGCAGCGCCTCGGTGAGGCAGCTTGTGGGCCCAGTTGAGAACGGCCACGGCATGCTGATAGGATTGCCTCGTTGACATGGCCATGATGGCGTCTTCGTTCTGCAGCTCCTCTTCCAGGTTATCGAGTAGATTCCCAAAGAATGACGTGGGAGAGGTGGCGTCCAGGTCGAGCTGGAGAACAGGCTGAGAATCGATGATGGGAATGACGACGCCACTGTTGCGAATCCACGGCCAGGAGGTTGCCACCACTGTCTTCACACCCTGGAAGGCATGGAACCAGGAGATTGGGAGCGAATAGGCGCTGGTGGGATCGTTCGGGTCGGCCTCGTCGCGGATGAATATTCGTTGGGCAGTCGAGGAGAAGGCAATGAGGGCAGCCGTGAGAAACAGAGGCTCGGCGTTTGCCTCAGTGATGCCGTTCTGTAAGCACGAACAGTAGGCCGCCAGGGCGGAGGCCATGTAGGAGTGAGACGCGCTGACAAGAGCCTTGTCGTCTGGGTTGAAGGAACGAAGGTGCAAGGCGGCGACCGCGAGCAGGGCATCGGCCAAGTAATTGGCCCCGCCAAATGCAAGTCTGGGGACCGTGTTTTGCCAGATGTCGTGGGTGACGGGCGTGTTCACAACCAAGGTGCGGGAGGTCATCGAGGTAAACTGGTGCATCAGCCGCAGCTCAAGTAGGCGGTTATTGGGCGAACCCGTCGTGGAAATGGCGGCAGTATGAGGGGTGGTGTAGAGCGGGGTGCAGATGGCGATGGGAGGTGAGCCGGTGTGCGCGATGGAGGGAGTCTTGGCTCGGCTCGAGGGCGAGGGTGCGGAGGACGACGCCCTCTCGATCGGGGACTGCGATGATTGGGTATGGGAGGGCGTGAGGGCGGTGAGAAGCTCCTCAAAGATATCGGGGTTTTCAAAGTCGCACGGCACGCCGTGCTTCACGCAATTGCCGCATCTTGGGTGAACTTCGTCGCACTGCAGAGCCGGAAAAGTCAGAAGACCACTCTTTGCAAGCCCCCATGGGAATGGGGCACGGCAGGGCAGGCGGGGGTAGGAGGGCCAGTTAGGCGGGCTACGTTACCTTGATCTTGCGTGACTTGCACCGTTTGCAGCCAGCTCGGGACTTCTTGTGAGATCTCCTGGGAGGCATACTGGCAGATCAAGGGGGAGGCGGCGTGACAGTAACGGCGATGGTGGACAATGGTGGAGGGCTCGATTCGGCGGGGGGTTCCACTCTATAAAGTGAGCCCGGGTGGGTGGGCTGTTGTTGTTGTTTTGTTTTTCACGTGTCGTCAACGAGGTGGCAGAGTTGAGGTCGCCGTCTCCGTCTTCGTCTCGTGGGGGCTGGGCGGTGACAGGCCGAGGCGCATGACAGGAGGTTCAATCCCTTTATGGAGAGGCGGGAGCTAAGAGCAGATGGGGCGAACCTGGCTTCTTTAAAGAGTCGACATACGCGAGGGGAAACGAAGCGAGAGGACGGGAAGAGAGAGGAAGAAGGGAAAGATAAAACGGGCAGAAAAGAAGCGGAGAGTGTGACGGCGTCGAGGTTTCGGGGAAAAGATTGGACAGGCGGTGGTGGAGATGGCGATTCGGGGTCAAAGAGGACTAGGGGGAGACGGGGAACGGGGGTCGAGGGTCGAGGGCAGGCAACTTGCAAGGCCTGGGTCGCAAAGGCCAGGTGCAGCGCAGTGCCCGCATTGCAGTGAAGTGCGGGCTCGCTGTTCCAAAGGATCTTTGGGGCCTTTGGGGGGCCCCTCCACCGCGAGCTTCCGCGCCTTGCCTGACTGAGAAGAACAGCGGGCAGGGCACCAGACGTCTTCTCCGTTAAGATTGCATTGTACCTACATTGCTGACCTTGCCTACACGTGGAGGCAAATACCAATGTAGATACCTAGGCTGCCAAGTAGCTTCCTCACCTACTAATGCTTCATATGTGATATCTAGCGTTCGGTGTGGTGTAGTGAAGGGCATACTGAAGGGCATACTAGTGTAGGTGACCGACTGTACCATTAGGTACCACCCTACCGGCCATGTAAGCATGGATACTTTGACGGCAATTGGAATTGTGTGAAGTCACTCTTCAGCTCCTCAAGGGCCTGAAGTTGCGCCTGTCAGTGTCATGCTCAGCCACGCCATGGCCCACCGCCCGCGACCCACGACTCTTGATCCACGGACCCGTACAAGGGAAAGAAGTGGACGCGCGGAACAACGGATGCGAGTCGGCGTCGGCGTCCAGGGTTGGCTGCAGCCTGTAGCAGGTTGCTGCACTCCATCCCGCCTGCAAGCATCGTGTGGCACTCGGAGCCGTTGGATACCATACCACACACAGATGGGAAGGTACCAACATGCCTTCTAGGTAGGTTCCACCTTACAAAAGGGCACCAACCTACCATGAGAATAACAACAACAACAACAATTTTCCGCACACACCATCACCGCCACGAGTTTCCCACAACATCGAGCAGCTGTCACAGCAAAACTCTGAACAGCGGAAAAGTGTCCTATTCGGCATGCGCGTTCACGCATAACATCGATTCCCGCCTACCATTGCCCCCTCCACCATACCTGTACCGTCCGTTCTGGTACGTCATTCCGACAGAAAATAAGGTACGAGTTACGAGCCGAACCCGACATGTCAGGTCCGCCAGCCCTGGCCCTAACCAAGCCGCCGGCACACCACACGTCCTATGTCCAATGCACAGCACAAAACGCTTGCCGTTGCTGTTCGGTAGGGCAGTGGGCAGTTGGCCAGGTGGGTAGCCAAGCAGCAAAGCCAAATCATCGTCCGTGTGAGGCGAGATCGGTCGCAGGGATTGTGTCCCCGCGCCGCAGGGTTTCGATGGTACGCCACCTCCCCGCACCTTAGATGCGAATTCTGCCCGGTCCCGACAGCCCGGCTGTGCGGCGTGCTGGAACGACGTACAACTGCAACGGCTCGCCGCATGCGTCAGCAAGCCGTACACAAATGATCATCGTCGTCGGTTAAATACATGGTACGCACGTCACGAAACCATCAAACAGGCATGGGCCGACAGCCCGAGGGTCCCGCCCTGCGTTTCGCTTCATGGATGAGGGGTTGGGGACGGCACGGCCGAGAAGCCCGGGACCTTGGTCGAGACGAAAACACCGCGGCGAGACAGGCTCCCTCCTAACTCGGAGAGCGGGCGGGTGGACGGGCGGAACGGGGCAGAACGGAGGGGACGTGGGTTGCGCTGCCAAAACTCTGCTCGCTGTCGTTCTTGCCCATGTCCAGGCTTGTCGTCGTGGTGGTGGTGGTGGTGGTGGTGGTGGTGGGAACGGACTCTCAAAATCTGTCCCCTGCTGTTCTTGCTGCCATGCACACTGCCTTCAGCCCTGCAGTGACACCCACACTCACACACCCACACAGACGCGGTATCCCACACTCGGTGGGTTCTCCGGCCACTTGGTCGCTGCCGTCGCCCGATACTTCCAAAACCTCTCACGTCGGCACCGCTGCCGTGAAAAGTCTGAAGTCGACAACATGAGTCGGGAGGGATGACGAGCCTGAAGGGTCCGGGCGGCTGCAGGCCCCCGATATGTGTGCGGCCATGAAGCACGGCAGTCAGACGAACGAGACTGAAGAAGCCGACCCCGATGCCACTGTCCAGAAACTCGCCGAACTCCGCCTTGTCAACCTTCTCGATGCGTCGGGCCTGCTCATTGGCACGTCCATTGCCTGAAAGTGCAGATCATGCCGGCAGATGGGCTGTCAGCGTCAGCGCGCGAGTTCCATTCCCAATTGATATTGCTCAGCCATGTTTGTCTGGCTGGCACGCAATGTGGCGTTGTTGGCTATCAATCGCAGGCAAGCAGGTTCCCGTGGTTCCGTGTCGTTGATATATCGACTGCTATGATCTGCGATCTACTAGCGTCCGCCTGGGGTTGCCCTCCATAATTGAACGGCGACTGCCATGGACAAATCAGAGAGCTCGAATACAAACTGAAGGATGTACGCGCAGGAACACGGACTCGACTATTGGGTCGGAGGGCAGTCGATCCGGGTGGCCTGACGGGCCAGGGGGCTGACGTAGATCTGGGAGGCTTGGACGCTCAGCTGTCGATAAGCCGCACATGTTAATTGAAACATGCTGGGGGTCTGCGTGGAGGGCGCCACAAGGCGGCGTCTGGGGTGGCCCCGACTTCCACGACCTGTGAGGCGCCTCTGATACATGGAAACACGCCTGCGAGGTTTCTAGAAGACTTTGCACCAGGACTTCTCAAGTTGCTGCGATGGATGCCCACGGACGCTTCCATGTCAGTTTGGGAACACCCCCGGGGACGAGGCCAACTCCCCGCCCGTCTTCTCCCGGGTTGGAACATTGACACACGCCTGACAAGAGTGATGCCGACGGGATGGGTGGATGGATGAGCGAGGCGTACTCGAGCAATGTCGCCATCGCACTCGGGCGGCATAATCATCGACTGACAACGGCCAAGTTTCGATGATGGGAGGTCAATGCCGTTGTCACAGTCAGCAATGCCTCGGCCTCTAATGTATTTTGCTGTATCGGCGGTTATGCTGCCTGGATGGGCGCCAAGAGCGCACGCATCGCATGGCATCGAATCGCAACACGTGCATCGGCGTCCTAATCGGCGATGGACGATGGACGGACGGGCGCAGAGCGGCAAAGGCAGGTAGGTAGTGCTTGTCAGTGGCCTCCCGACTGACTCACTGCTCGCTCAACGTAAGTGACCTTTGGTGACACGCCGGGATGCCCAAGCAAAACGTTGGTGCAAAAAAAGAAGCAGCGCCGAAAGGGGAGTAGACCGGCGGCGAGTCACTCGCGCTGAAGGTTCGAGGCAACATCTTATGACGGACGTCTCCTTATGTAAGGCAAGACGGCCGTCCTTGCGCAGTCCGAGCCCAAGGAGGATTAAGACGAAGGGGCCTGTTTGAAGGTCTGGCCAGCATGGTGAAAGGGGGGAGGAGGAAGCAGCAGCAGCATACTATAGCACCCAGGTAATAGCAGCCTCCCACCTGTTCCACGCTCTGCGCACCTCAGGCCACATCACAGGCAAAACAACCTTAAGGAAGATCACACCTTATTGTGACCTCTCCGCCGTTCCCGTTCCCGCTCCCGCCGTCGTTGTTCGCCAAGCCCCCGCCGATGCTGCGGCTACACAGCAGGCGCGGTCCCTGGACGGGGCAGCAATCCGTGCGAAAGACCTACCCTTTTGGGCAACCGGTAGGGTCTCGTGATCGACAGGATACTATCGTGACACTCCAACGACGAGAATTTGATTTCTGCCACATGCAAACAAACCGACGCTGCGCACCTTTCAACCCCCGGCTCCGAAACAGGACGGATCCAACGGTACGGATAAGCTTGAAAGGCCGGGGGAGGGAGGGCGCTTAGGGACCTAGTTGTGGCTATTATTTGTCAACTCTTGACGTGAGGTTGAGAACAACTTGTCAACAAGATATCGTTCCAGCCGCAGCCAGTCGCATGCGACACTTTGGTGTTTGAAAGGGCACACAGAGTTGTCAGGCAATACACGAATAGCTCGGGATCAGGTTCAAGCAGGCGGAACATCAGGCGAATGTGTTGTGCTGTTCTCTTGAGGTGTGGGAGCGCACGGCCCGTAAGGAGAGAAAGCTAAAAGGAAGCAGAGGGACGGGTTGCCCGACCTGTTTGACAGATGATGTAAGCGACGCTATTAGTCACAAAGTCCTCGGAGGGCCGAGGCTGGCCGGTTCGGGCCCACTTTCCCCCAGTTAGCCCGGCCGCTGTTCCTCCGGCCGATATTCTCCGTTCGACGAGTATGCCGCCGGTCCAAGCCCGCCTAAGACGGCAGTAAATGGTCGAACCGGAGAGTGGTCATGGGACCCGGCGACATGAGGGAGGTCGTATGCTAGACGAAGGAAATGCAACGAAGAAGACAGCGAAACGAAGGGGAATGTGACGGATCATATTCATCACATAGGCAAGCGCAGCCTCCAGTGGTCTCTGTCGACCATGTCCAACCGGCCTAGGCTACTTGCAGAAGTCTTCACCGTCGAAAGGCCTCGGGTAATACGTCTCACAAAAAATACCATACATCAGCACATGGCAAATTCGGATATGTCAGCATGCGGAACCAAGACCCCGAAAGTCCATGTCGACCCCGGCCTGTTATCGCCGGCTAAGTAATCCGTACGCATATTAGCACCGAGTATGGATGTCACCTACCAACAATAGAACAGTGGCGCTGTACCCATTGCGGACGCGCGCACAACACACACTCTTACGCCGTGCCATCATCGGGATTTGTGATGACGGAAGCCCGTCGAACCATGTTTATCATCGTCGGCTTTCTCAGCAAACTCGCGAATTCCATTCTGCTCAGCAGGAACGCGCGAGAGCTGAAGAGAGCGGCGGTGTGGCCACACCGAATCGAAGGCGTCATTCAGGGCTGAGATATAAAATATGATCTGTCTGCGTTCTCTCTCCAGTTTCCAGACCTTCCCGATCAAACCGATCGACCGAACCGCATGTGCAGCCCCGTATCCGTGGGAATCCCCCCTTGAATCCCAAGCTCGCCATTCTCGACCTGCCTACAAGAGCCCAGTGCCTTGCATAGCTCCGGATTGCGCCATTCTCAACATCCACTCGCATACGAGTCCTGACCTCAGTCAACCGTAACATCCCGTCGTAGCGCTATTGTTGCCCGCCCCTCCACCGAACCGCGAACGACTCCATCGGCCAAGGAAAAAAAAAAAAAGTTCCACGATCGCACAGGCTGACCGAACACCGCCGCTGCTGTCCACCGCTGTTGTCCGCCCATTCCTGCGCGCCCTTTCCACCCCCAACGCCAATTGTGCGATCCAAGCCGGCACGTTGACTCACTAGAAACGCCTCTTGGTCAGCAGTCGAGCGATTGCGTGATTGATCCCCTCTGAGGAGCTTGGGGCACCCCCGACACAAAGCACCGGTCGACTTTTTCTCTTTTAAAAAAAAAAAACAGTCGCCGGAAGAGCGGGGCCATTTCCACCCTGTCGCTGGGAACGAGACGCCCTCCTATTTTCCATAACATACAAGAAATTCAACCTTGAGGACCCCGCGACTCGGTTACCGTCGACTTTACTCGCCCACAAACACCGAGACCAAATTTTTTGCCCATTTTTATATCTCTGGTCTGCTCCGAGTTGTCGATCTTTGTTCTTGTTTTCTCTTTCTTGTCTTCACCTCTGGCCAGAAGGTAAAACCTAAAACTCCAGCCTCGGAACAAAGATTCAACATCTCTTTGACCCCTCCATCACTGCCCCTCGTCCTTCAACAACCCCACCACCACCACCACCACCACCACAACCCACGGTCGCAAACATGACCGTCCCTGCCGAGCACCCTATCGAGACCCCTCCGCGGGCGCCCTCTCCCGTCCACAACTTCGGCACTCTCGCGGTTCACGCCGGCTCTCCTCATGACCCCGTGACCGGTGCCGTCATCGAGCCCATCTCGCTCTCCACGACCTTCGCGCAGACCAGCGTCGGCAAGCCCGTCGGCGTCTACGAGTACTCGCGCTCCAGCAACCCCAACCGCGACAACTTCGAGCAGGCCGTCGCCGCCCTCGAGCACGCAAAGTATGCCCTCGCCTTCTCCTCCGGCTCGGCCACCACCGCCGTCGTCCTCCAGTCCCTCGCCGCCGGCTCCCACGTCATCTCCGTCTCCGACGTCTACGGCGGCACCCACCGCTACTTCACCCAGGTCGCGAAGGCCCACGGCGTCAAGGTGACCTTCACCCCGGAGATCGAGGTCGACATCTCCGCCCACATCACCCCGGCCACCAAGCTCGTCTGGATCGAGAGCCCCTCCAACCCGACCCTCCGCCTCGTCGACGTCCGCGCTGTCGTCACCCAGGCCCACCAGCACGGCATCCAGGTCGTCGTCGACAACACCTTCCTCTCCCCCTACGTCCAGAACCCCCTCGACCTCGGCGCCGACATCGTCGTCCACTCCGTGACCAAGTACATCAACGGCCACTCCGACGTCGTCATGGGCGTCGCCGCCTTCAACTCGGACGACCTCAAGGCCCGCCTCGGCTTCCTCCAGAACGCCATCGGCGCCGTCCCCTCCGCCTTCGACTGCTGGCTCGCCCACCGCGGCCTCAAGACCCTGCACCTCCGCGCCCGCGAGGCCACCCGCAACGCCACCGCCGTCGCGACCGCCCTCGAGGCCTCCCCGGACGTCATCGCCGTCAACTACCCGGGACTCGACTCCCACCCCCACCGCGCCATCGCCAAGAAGCAGCACCGCGACGGCATGGGCGGCGGCATGCTCTCCTTCCGCATCAAGGGCGGCCACGCCGCCGCCGAGCGCTTCTGCCAGCTCACCCGCATCTTCACCCTCGCCGAGTCCCTCGGCGGCGTCGAGTCGCTCGTCGAAGTCCCCAGCAGCATGACCCACGCGGGAATCCCCAAGGACCAGCGCGAGGCCGTCGGCGTCTTCGACGACCTCGTCCGCATCAGCTGCGGCGTCGAGGACGCCGACGACCTGCGCCGCGACGTGCTCCAGGCCCTCACCCAGGCCGTCAAGGAGCAGCAGAACGGCACCAACGGCACGAACGGCTCCAACGGACACTAAGCATTTCCAACTTAAAAAAAAAGGTCGGCTATTTTTCTCTGGAATGAGAAAAGGGGGTTGGACAAAAGAGGACGGAAGGGTTCATTGATCATCTGAAGAAATCAATCATAGCGAGCGAGCTCATCATGTTGCCGCCGCTTACATGATTTTGGGTGGCTGCATGTGTGTTTTTTTTTTTATTTCCTTATACCTTTATTTTCCGCATGAAAACGGATACCAAAGGGGGACGCTCCATGGACTGATGCCATGAGAGACACACGGGAAGAAGAAGAAAACTCCTTAAGAGAGAGAAGGAGGGAGGGCGCATAGGCATTATGAGCAAATCGAATTTCTAGAACCGGAGTGGGTATTATCAATATCCTGACCACGAGAGAGAGAAAGAGAGAAAGCCCCATGATATCCTGGCCCGTGTTGCCAATACATAGAAAAAAAAAAACCTTCATGATTTTCTGCGCCTTTCTAGTGCCTTATTCCAGTGAACGCCATGCTTCTACCTAGTCAGGGCGTCTTCCCCGATATTGATAAGTGTAAAAAAGCTCCCGTGGGCAAAAGCAAGCCCCTTGAAGCTCCCCATTCGCAAGATCTCTCATCTTGTCAAAATAATTTCAATATCATGTCATCCCTGAGCAAAGTTGATGTTGATGAGATTATCCGCGAGTCCTCCACCAACGCCTCCGCCGCCACCCGCGGCGCCATCTCTTCCTCCGCCGTCGCCGCCCTCGTCTCTCCGCCGGCCATACTCGCTCCGCTGGCGCTGGATCTCGTTCATGCCCTGGCAGGCCTTCTCGGCGATGTAGTGGAGCTCCTCGAGCGTGCCGCTGTTGCAGTTGGGGAACACGCCGTCGATGCTCCGCTGCCAGCCGCTGGTCGCGTTGCGCACGGCGGTCTGGTAGGCGTTCACGTCGTACTCCGTCACCGGCAGCGCACCGCCGGGCCGGGGCCGGGTCTGCTGCACGAGGAAGTCGCTGGACTCCAGGGCGGGGAAGTAGCACACCGGGCTTCCGTCGGGCTGGGGCGGCTGGGCGTAGCCGCGGACGGCCTCCACGAAGCGCTGGGCGATGGACCGCCCCAGGCCGCAGGGGTCGACGAAGTCGAAGTCGGGAGAGGCGGAGACGGCCGAGGGGGGGAGGTCGTCGCGGGTGTAGAGGTCGTAGCCTAGGAAGGACGCGCGGCAGGTCTGGAGATTGGGGCACGATTCTCGCACGATCATTGCGATCCAGTCGTCGTTGAGGCCGGGTCTTTGGTTGGGGATGCCGACCCAGAGAATCTGCTTCGAGTCCTCGTTCAGGTTCCGCCCCTGTTCCGCCTTGAGGTAGACCTCATTAAGATATAGCTCGCGCAGGGTACAGCCGAAGTTGCGGGCGGCGCTGCGCAGGACCTCGGGGGTGACCTCGACGCGTTTGAGCTCCAGGGCCGTGAGGCAGGGCAAGACCACGTGCGGCGGGGGCAGAGCGCGAGCGCGCCACTCGTCGAGGGTCATGTTCCACTGCTTGGTCTGCTTGAGGCCGCGAGGCGGTCGATCGTCGTCGGTGCCCGCGAGGCAGAGCGTTTTCAGGATGTCGGCATTTCGTATGAGGTCCCAGAGACATGTGCCGAAGAAAGCGACGCGCTGAGGTTCGACTTCGTGGCGGCGGAAGGATATTACGAGGTGCTCGAGCTCGTTAATCGTATGCATGATGGCAAGAACGTCGGACGGGTTGGTCCAGAGGTCGAAGACCGCCTGGTCGGAGACGTTCTCGAGGACGAGGGTTCGCAGAGGCAGGGAGTCTTCTGGGCGACGCGCGAAGGCGGAGAAGGTGTTCGCAAGTATCATGGTCGCGGCGCTGCAGCGGTGGCCGACGAGCTGGAAGGGTAGGTTGAGGCGGAGGGAGGAGACGAATTGGCAGTTGAAGAGGATGTCTTCGAGGACACGGCGG
The DNA here is from genome assembly GCA_014235945.1 of Colletotrichum plurivorum. Lineage (NCBI taxonomy): Eukaryota > Fungi > Ascomycota > Sordariomycetes > Glomerellales > Glomerellaceae > Colletotrichum > Colletotrichum plurivorum. Next base: position 40,025 of record WIGO01000162.1, read on the forward strand.
TAGTCTAGGGTGGTGAAGGAGGTCGGTGACATGCAGTATTCTCGTTGGAGGGTCTGGACGAAGTGCTTCATGGAGGGTATGTCATCGAAGATTGCGGATAGGAACTCGACTTCCACTGGCAGATAGATGGTCAGCCAACATGCACTGCGCTATTACAGAAGATTCGGAGCTTACGCTCGTCGCGAAGTACCATCAAGTCGATGTACATGGACTTGCAGTGGTACCCGATGGTCTGGAGGGAATCGATATCGGGCTGCCGGCGGCGGCTCATCTTGCTGAGCCTGCTGAACTCGAGAGCGATCGTCTTGCACGCATACGGCTTGAGGAAGCGGTCGAATGCTCTGCAGACGAGGCGCAGGCTCAACACATTGTTTCGGGGGCCCAAAGAGACGGATTGGTGGAGGATCGCGTCGACCAGCTCGTGGGGGAGCTCGTTCAACATCGTGGGGGGAGCTCCGGCGCGAGGGACTTCGACGATTCGGAGGATTTTCGATACGGTGACTGGAAGACTCGGGTATCGCAAAAATTTGCAAAAATGATTGGTGACATTCCCCCTTCCCTTAGGGGTTTGTGGCGTGCAATGTGTTGGCTCGGGTTGTATCTATCGTGGGACAAGTTGGGGTTGAATGTGATAAGCCGCGGGAAGCACGTCGTCTGCTCGGATTGTAACAGGTCGGGATGGAACTGGCGGTCGGAGACGGGACGGGGACATCACTGTCCGACAGGGACAGGGAGGGAGCTTGGACTTCCCAATGTCACCAGCTCAACTGGGCTGAGGTATATTAATGTGTACACGGGCAAGCTGGGACATCTGTTGGGTGCGGCGGGCACAGCAGGGGTTCAACCCCTCAGGGGTCCCTGCACGGCACGTCAGGGCCCTGAACAACTCCATTCCAGCAGGTTAAACCCTCAGAGACTCTTATCACATAGGTACAATGGATGTATGCGCCTATCTACCTAGGTATCTGCCTACTTTGTATTGTTGAGGTAAGTCAGGCACGATCTAAAACTCCCGTCCCGACAGCTACCGTGATTCATTCCAACGGTCAATGACAGCTCGTAAAGTTCACCCAAAGCCAGATGACACGTTATGCGTTCGAATTATACCTAGCTGCAAGCTAGATGCAGATTACGATTAGAGTTGCCCCCAGTCAACTCTCACGTTGGCTCATGAACAGTCCAGGCCCGTCGGCTCGGTCTCACCCGCGAACCTTACTAGCCTCCATCGGGGAAGCGTAGCACTATGTACTAGTGTATGTAGCTGCAGACTTTCAGAACCCCATGACACAGACATGTGGTCCGATAGCCCGAGGTTTAATCTAGTCCTCCCAGCCGTACCGTCTAGCAAACCACTTGACGAAATACACCAGGCCGAGGAGCACCGGCACCTCGATCAGCGGGCCCACGGTCGTGGCAAGCGCCTCATCCGAGTCGGGGCCATACGCCGCCACCGCAATGGCAATGGCCAGCTCGAAGTTGTTGCTGGCAGCCGTGAACGCCTGCGTGCACGCGAGGCCATACCGGAAACCCAGCCTGCGAGCGACGAGCAGCGTGGCGGAGAAGATGACGGAGAAGTACACCACCAGCGGCGCGGCCACCCGCACGACGGAGACGATCTGGTGCACGACCTGGGAGCCCTGCGAGGCGAAGAGGACGATGATGGTGTAGAGAAGGCCGATGAGGGACCACGGCGCGAGGAGGGGGATGACCTTGGTGCTGTAGGTCTTGAGGCCGATGGTGTAGATGAGGGCGAGGCGGGTGAGGATCGCAGCGCCGAGGGGGATGCCCAGGAACACGCCCACGGCGGAGGCCACTGTGGAGTAGGAGATTGATGAGATGCTATTGTCCTGGCCGATGACCCTTATAAAGAGCAGGGCGACAGGGGCGAAAAGCACGATTTGCAGAAACGAGTTGACGGCCACGAGGATGGCGCAGTAGTTGCCGTCGCCTCGAGCCTGCAAGAGTATGAGCACTCGTGTATTGATGGGCCTCTGGGGATTATACGAACCAAGCTTGTCCAGATCAGTACCATGGCTATGCATCTTGCAATACCGACGAGGATGAGGCCGTTGCGAAGGCCCTCTTTGTCTGGCAAGAATGCCCACGACAGGGCGAGCTGCGATGTTTGAGTCAGTCCTATCTGTACATCTTGAACGTAACATGTAGTGCGCGACTTACCATGAACAGGGGCGCAATTATCCAGTTGATGATTATGCTGAACCCAAGCTGGATCCAGATCTCTCTCGTACGAAAGATTTCATGGAGTTTCTCATACTGCACTTTGCAGAGAATTGGGTACATCATGACGAGAAGTCCCACGGCTGTTACCTGTCAGTAGAGTTACCGCAACGTTACCGCAACGACGGACTTACCTATCGGCACGGAAACGCCGACAAACTTGCCCTGCTGCAGAGCGGGCCCGGCGCTGGGTACAAAGTTTCCAAGCAAGATGCCGATCAACATGGCGAGAAAAATCCATACTGCGAGAAACCTGTCGAGAAGACTAAGGGACTTGAATATCGAAGGTTCTTGTGAAGCATCGGCTTCGTCGCCCTGTTGTTGCTCGACATCGCGACTTGTGCCATTGTCTTTCTTCTCGGCTGTAGTTTCTGGGCTTCGGGCCCAGTCTGTGGCGGCATTGGAGGTACTAGTTGCCATGTTGATGAAAACCTTGCAGAGAAATAAAACGAATAATCAAGGGGAAAGAAACATGCTTTCTCTAGGTTGACTGCTAAAAATCACCATTTATTGGAAGAACTGTTTAACAAGAGAGGGTTGAGGGTCATTCGAAAACTTGGGGGGCGGGAGGAAGCCCGCTGATTTTTGCTCATCCAGCCAATCAGAGCTGAGGGGTGACATTTCATTTGAAGTTCGGGTTTTCGCGCTTTGTCGACCACGGAGCGAGGCCCCAGCACGGGCCGGTGCGACACGCTTCCCAGAAACGTGAGATAGAGCCAGTTCAGCATACTTCTTATTCTTAGCCTTGAGTTTCTAACGAGACCTTCGAGATCTTCAAACACGAGCCTAGACATCTCCTGGGTTTCACGCTTGCTCACGTACCTAATTGTGGATAGCCGTCTTCGTAGTGGTTGCATTTGTGCACGAGCGACTATTCGGCTTCTGTACTGGAAACTCTGTCTCCCTCCCACTTGTGAAGAGAGTTGACAGAGTTCTGATTGAGCTGAAGTTTATCTAGGGCCATTTTACGGTTGGAAAATGGGGCTCAAAGTTAGGTCGAGAGGTGCCGCCAAGCAGCGCCTATGACAAGCCCGAATTTATTCAACGCATTGCCCGAAATGGCTCGCAGGTTCTAACGGAGAAGGCAGAGGCAGCGATCCAGTGTTGACGCGAAACCGAATGACCCCTAAAGCAACATATATAAACAACTCGACCACAGGGACCGCCTTCGCACACGCGGAAGAACCGTCGCCGTAGGATGGGTTCTTCAGCGGGGTCCGGGGTGGAAGGGACTGTCCCTGAAGATGTGCCGACTTGGATTGGGTGGCTATGCGAAGACGAGCTTGCGATTCAAGCCTCAGTTTGACGTATACGACCAACCAAATTTCCAGGGCTCTTTTGAGCCATGGCCAAGTGCTGTAGATGAAGTGAGATCTTCAGAGGCTGAGTTCAGGAGTGGTGGCAATTATGATTATGGCAAGAACTCACGCTGCTGCGCCTTTTTTGATTGCAGTGTTGACCTCTACCCACGAAGACAACGACAGAGGAGAGCGTGGAAGACCCTGTGGAGTTCACACTGGCGAATGGACTGTCCGGAAAGCGAAATGTCGGGCCGAGACACCTCCCGGGAAAAGAAAAAAAAGAAAACAACGCCCGGGCCTTCGTGCTCTCCGCTTCGGGCCCCACCATCCTGCCTCCCTAAAAATCTCTGCAGGAATCTTGTCTCTGGCATCCGTCTTTCTTGTTCTTCCATCATCGTCCGCCAGATCAACGTGGAAGCTGACGTTGCGATCGCGATACACCTCAAACACTGCACGCGCTGGCGTTGATCATTCCTTCGACCATGTGACGATGTTGGTGGGCCTGCGTTCTCATCTCTCCGCCAACAATCGTCATTCGCATATCAGCACATCGCGTTTTGCAACGCAACGCAAGGCTCTTCGATGAGACGATGAACTCATCCTGATCATCGTCTAATCAACTGCCGCCAAAGCGATTGATGATGATCCGCAGTCTCGATGTCCTTCTCCGGCGTCTTGCAGCAGCATTTTCAGCACTCGTGCCTTGGAAACGGCGAATCCAAACTCTGGGGCTCATTTATCGTGCCGCCCACGGTGCATTGGTGCCGTTTCGAATCCCTGGACGACCTGCCGAGCGCTACCAGGACGACTTGCTCGCTTTCAAGCTTCACGAGTGCGAGGCCTTTTTGCTAAGCCCAAGATCTGGGACGAACGCAATCAGCCATTTCTTGGGGCTTCACCCGGCGGATGGCGATTGCCTGGCTAACCACGCATCTAGAGAAATATTGACATGGTCTCGCACCTTCACCGGTGCGGACAAACGGCATTTGTGTGTACAGCAATGGGCTTCTCTCTGTGCTCTTCTTGCTGAAGGAAACTTTCAACGTGCCAAGATTGAATTCTGCCATTCTATTACCAAACACCTACGTCGCTTTTCATCTCGATAGCTCTGGTGCATGAAGAAAGGGCAACATCTCGCGTGACAACATGTCATTGTTAATGCCACGACGCCCTCGTGGGCGTGAATCGAGAGGCTCAGCCGAGGCGTCGTTTGCCCCGCGACAACACGACGGGGCGTTCCTTTGCTACCGCCCACGGGGAATGTCTCGAGCCCGTCAGGCGGGATGGGACTGTATGCTCAAATGAGGCATTCAAATGGCCGACCCCACAGCCAATCTGCCCAGTCGTCCAGTCCCAGTTTCTCTGCCCGGGCCACCCGGCTCACCGCCAACAGGCAGCTGGAATTGTGGCCGACAGTGGGCTACCACGGACTCCGCGTACCGGCCGTTTGGCTCCTGTGACGGACCGCGAAATCAGAGATTTTCAGCTGCTGGAATGATCTGATGTTGAGCACTGCTGCTTCCGCTGGCGGGGTTCAGGGGCTGTAGGGGAGAGCTGCAGCCTGCTGCACCATCCCGTGCGCAATACCTCGCTAATAAGTCCGCTTGGCGGCCGACCCTCCTCCTCCAGTTGACCATTGATTACAGATCTGGACAGCTGTGAATGGCTGGCTCGCTGGCGCTGCGTCGATTCCTTGGGTTTTTTTTCTTTCTTCCATGCTAATTGCACACGCACAAGCGACTTGCAGCGGACACCACCTGAAGCGCCACACATCACCTTTGGGCCCCACGAGCCTCGCTCACGGACGCCCATCAATTTCTTCGAAAAACCCGAACCTTTCCTCTTCTCCAGTTTCTTATTTCCCGGAGCACTCGAGCACTCTCCCCTTTGCTTTGCTGACGGAATTGAGTTCGGCCGCCCTCGAGACACCTTGCCCCATCTCGCAAAGTCGGTCAGACGGCGCGCGAGACTACCTACCATTCATGGAAAATACCTCCAACCCGGCACCCTGCCCCCAAGGTCAACCCCCGAGAAGATCGGGACAATCGGAGAAGGTGACGGATAGTGCTTCCTGTCAGCCCTGAGGAAGAGTCTGCCTGCCCGAGGGAAGGGCCCTGGCCACCGATGATGGCATAAGCCGCTTTCGGGGTACAGGTGGGCGGCGGGAAGGGTCATCAACGAGCTAAAGGCAACGTGCCCACTCCCGGACAGGGGGCTTCAGGTATGGCAATTCGCAGTGGTCAGGATTGCGATGTGCGGATTTTGACAGGTGACGCCCCGGCTGGGAGACATGCATGACTCCTCCGCCGGACTTGTTGTTGTTGCTACTTTATTGGAAAGCAGTCATCGTTCGCGTTGTTGTTTGGCGTTGCACTGCTTTTCGGACATCCATATCGCACAAGACACGACTCACTACCCACCGGCCGAGACATTTCAAGCCATTGTGGACGGAAAACAAGGTTGACACACAAAGTTTCTGTGTGGTCACTGGATATCTCCAGCGGATTCCAACGGGCAGAGCAAGGGCCTGTCGAGCTGAAGACGAGAAGCCAGCCTGCGCGTCTCGTCGCCTTCACCGATCTCTGGCAGGGCTGGAACAGCAGATTGCAGCTGCAGATACGGAAAACAGATGGCAGCAGCGTTGTGCTCAAGCGTTGGCCAAATATCCAACGCACGCACAACTGCGTTGCGAGGATCCCGTTCGACGACGTCGCGGCTCACGAGTCGTGACGGGTGCGCTGTTGGCCCGCGTCAGTCCACGGTACCCTGCCGAATGCCGATGAAGCGAAGCGGGTGGAGTGTCGAGGTCTTCCGTCTGGTTTGATCTCCCTCAGGCATTATCCGTTTACCGCCTTCCCACAGGGACAAGCCCGGGCGGGAAAAACTCAGCCGAACTCCTCGCGTTGTGTTTTGGGAGGATTGAGGGGACGGGGTCGCGGGAGGACGGGCGAGCGCGCGGGCGGACGAGCGTTTGCAGGTGTCAGTTTCGCACATTCTCGAAAGCAGAATGCAGGAAGCACGCCGGGCCGCTCCCTCGTTCAGACAGAATGTTCTGTGCGGGTGCGGCTGTCCCCAAGGCGACGACGTCCTCTCAATAACCCAGGGGTTTTGTCGATGGCTGGGACTTTTTCGGCAGAGGAGCGAGAGTGGAAGTCGGACAACGGCTTCGTTAGCTCCCAGCCTAGAAGAGGACGCCGCACCGCCGCCGGGACGCTAGCAGCTTCGCTGGACAAATCCCCTCAAGATCGGTGAGACAACGCTCGACCAGGCGCTTTAGTCTTAGCCAGGGGCTTTGGGGGTTATCGGGGGGAGGAGGGGGGTTAGAAAGGCGGCGGTTGAAGACAAGACAAGCCAACCGTCTCAACGGGCAGATCCTCCCCCAAAGGTGACTGACGTGTGTTGAAGCAGGGTGTTTGGTGGGCGAAGGCGGGCACGGTCTCAGGTCCCGCGATATGGTCGTCTGCAGTGCTGCACCTGAGCCCGTCCGAAAACGGCCAACACAGCGAACACATGATGAATGTTCAGGGTCGAGGACCCGGGAGTCGCAACAAGTGCATTATTTGGCGGGCGGCTGGAATGTGCACCGAGTAGCATTTTTCGCTGCCTTTCCCTCCAACAATGAAGGGCTTCTCCCTGACAATAGGCGGGCGAGCATCTCATCTCCCACGCTCGGCAGGGCTGCCTGCAGTGCCTGCTGCCACGACCAAGGCAGGTTCCTGTTCCTTGGCCGGCAGAAAGGAGAGGCGGGACCCTACTTCGTATTAATCCCCGCTGGCGCTGGGCGATCGACTTGCAGCCCCTCCCGTCTTGTCTGGTATCCCCGAGAAGGAGCGTTTAGCTTCGAAGCGATACTGTGCGGGCGCGGAGGCTGGAAAGTACCTGCTCTTTTGTGCAAGAAGGACATGAAAAATTGCTTCTTCGCCCTTGGCCTTTTTGTTGTCGTTGCTGGTCTGTCTCATGGTACAGCCTCGACATCAGACCTAGAGTTACTCCGATACACTACGCAGTTAATATGCCACGCTTGTGAACTACCTACCCAGCTAGTAGCCGCGGAGTATCCGCGTCAAGGCAAGGCGCAAGAAGGAACAGTGTCTGTGTGTTGTGTCGAAGCTGACCATCTCATTATCCCTGAGGGGGGCGTCCAATCTGACGATGGCCGCCCAGGTCGCTGGTTCGGCGACCAACCTGCCTTATTGCTAGCACGGATGCCCGGGAGGAGCGGAGGTGACCATTGAGTGCTTCGATGAGGTAGCGACCGGGCGGTTCTTCTTTTGTTTGACGCTGGGCCGGGGGGCCTCATACGTGATATCGCAGTAAGGTGTGGTGGTGGTGAAGTGAGCGACGATGTCAAGGGGGCTACTATGTACTTCGAGTGCCACCTCACCGAGGTACTACGTGGTCAGGTACTTCCCCTTCATTACTATGTACTAGTAGATGCAGAAGTTGCGCGAACCCAGCGCCGTTAGGTAAGTGAGGGTAATATTACCTCTCTCGGTACCTGCCCAAGTGCGAAGTACTTGCCAACTCTGTACTGTACCTGCCATGCCTCGTTAAGTAGCGGTAGGGGGAAGTACCTCGACTCCGTGCTACTATAGTACATGCCTCACCATACTAGTACCTAGTTTATATGGCTCCAATCACCAAATGGTTCGCTGTTGTCCCCCGACTGACGTATTATTTCTATTATTACCATTCGCCTCTTTCTCTCCGTACCTGACCTTGGGCAAGGTACGCGCAGTATCCGGGTGCAGAAGATAGGAACCAGACAGTGCCTTCGCTTTATGACTGTTTACTCTGCTGACGCTCTGTTTCTCTGCTGGTTTTTCTCTTACCGCCGTCTGAGACAGGCTCGATCGAGTCTCAGACCTCACCATTCTTCTACAACAAGCTTCTGTCTCGCTTGGCGAACCGAGGCGTTTAATTTGCATCATCTTTCGTCTTGTCGCAATACGGCGCGCGTTCCCCAAGACCCAAGCACCAAGACCCAAAACCAGCGACCGGCGGGTGGAGGCCGTCATAATATCCCAGCTCCGCTATTTTATCGCTCTTTGAAACGTTCCAGCTCCAGTCCTCGACAGGGAACCCTCCCCAGCCCGTGCCGTCCAGGTCGCTACTTTCTGCGCCTTTCTGTCTTTCTCTCGACACGCCATCCCCGACCAAAAGACACTCTCGTTCAGAGGAGCACTCAGCAGCCAATAGGATACCCCAGGACCGAGTCCAGCTGCAGCCCCCGAGAAGGCAGAACGAACGCAAAAGTCGACAGCTTAGTCGTTCGTTGTTTTGTGTGGTTCCTTGCTATTCATATCTCATCCACCACGTTCGCGCCCACACCCACACACCATACACCACACAGCCGTCAGATCCTCCTTCAGCTTTCCCGCCTCGCCTCGTCTCGTCTCTTCCCTCTGCCGGCACAGAGATATCGTACTGACAGCACCGCGCCGCGCCGCACCGTTCTGTTCCCGAAGTACCTTTCTCTCAACTGAACACCCACCCAACACCCCCAGTTCTTTTTTATTTGGCTAGCGTGGTTGTATGTCGAACTGAGGGGACCGACCGAGAACCAACCTTGCCTCACCTTATCTTGCCGCCCTACCTCGCCTTTAACCTTCACCTTACATACGGCATACCTTACTGGAAAGACAGCAGACGTCGTGCCACGGTCACACCGAACATTCCGACCGCCCTCTCACCCTTCCCAGGCGTATATCGAACCACCCGCGAGCCGGCAACCGCATCTTCTGGTCCCAATCGTCGACGTCGTCGCCGCCCTTCCCGTTGCAAGTAACAGCCTTGCAACCTCGTGGTGGGCTGCTGTAAGCAATCAAGGAAAGCTGCAGCTGCAGTGACCGGGTCGGGAGCTGGACGAAACGAAACTCTGTGTTGGGAATTGGCCATGAAATGAATGGTCCGACGCTGACGATGGCCCCGGCCGTTGTCGAACCAGCCAATGGTTCTTTCCTCCACCGATCACACTCCTCCAATGACCGCACAAACGATGCGCCGACATCAACATCAACATCAACAGCAGCAACAGCAGCAGCAGCAGCAGCAGCAGCGGCGCCCCAGAAGAAGGGGCCGAGCGTGCAGGGTCGTGCTGCATTCGAATTGCCGTCATTCGACACCAGCCCCGACTTCGACACGACTCTCTACCTCGACGGCAAGACCTCCAAGGAAGCTCCCGTAGCGGAAGAGAAGGAGAAGCCGCCCCCGACCAAGGTTCGATCCGACCCGGTGAAGCTGTCCAAGACTTTGAAGGATGACGACAAGGAAAATGCAAAGGACGGGAAGCAGAAGGAGAAGGACATGGAGAAGCAGAAGAGGGGCAGGAGGGCATCGCTGATTGAGCGACGGAAATCATGGCTTCCTGCCGCCAGGTCGCCCTCGAAAGTCAAGCAACCGCCGCTGCCCGAACGACCAAGCACTCATGCCGGGGACCACGTGGACTTCGCTCTCGTTGCTGCCGCCGCTCCAGCTGCTGCTGTGTCATCCGGCTCGGCGGTACCACTGACGCGGCCTACAGAACCCGAACGCCCCAGGACGGTCTCGGAGAGTTTCGCTACGTTTGCGAAGAAGTCCTGGATGTCGACCTCGCGCGCCCCGTCCCCGAAGCGAATCCCAGAATCCATTACGCAGACACCACAGCCGCCGACCCGCCCGACCCGCAGCAGGGCCCCCAGCAACGACTCTGTCAAGGGTGCTTCCGACGCGTCGCGCAAGAGACCAGTATCGCTCCTCGTCGACACTTCAGAATCCGCTGCCTCCAAGAGTGTCGAGTCGTTAAAGCCAACGTCGCGTGCTCTCAATCGCGCGAGCACATATTTTACCAAGATGAAGCAGCGCCCGACGAGCATGCTCGTCAAGTTGGGGTCTGGTAGTGATTCCGAGATTAACTCGTCGGCGTCTGCAGCCACCAGGACGCCGCCGCCCAGCGCCGCTCCCGGGAATGATCAGCGTGGTAGTAATAACGCCAGCAAACCCACCGACCCGAGGCCCGCCTCGAAGCCCGCCTCGAAGCCCGCCTCCAAACCCGCCTCCAAACCCGCGTCGAAATCTGCGTCCAAGGCGGCCTCTTCAAAACAAGCCTCCTCGAAGCCGGCTTCCTGTGCCGAGTCTCAGAACACGGTAACAGACGAGTCGTGGAGCGAGATGTCGACTAACAAGGACACCGTTTGGTCTGCCTTCAGGTCTCTCGACAGCGAATATGCCGGATTTCCCAGCAAGGCGATGGCCCAGCGGATGCAGGTGGTGAGGGCTACTCTGCTGCCTTTTCTGCGGACCTACATGAATCACACCACCAACAAGGGGCTCAATGTCGAGGATGTTGAGCGACGGGCTACGGTGCTGAACAAGTGGTGGGGCGGCTTGTTGGAGATGCTGGAGGGACAGGGCGGGCACACGCTTCCGGGCGTCGACCGTCCGGTTCTTCTCGAGGCGTTGACGATGCTGATGATGCGGCCAGAATGGCGACAGACGACGACATATTTTATGTCGCTAGCCGATCGCTCGCCGAATGAGCGCGTCCGACCTCGATCGGGAACCCAGTCTACGGCGGACTCGTCACTAGCGTCGAGCCAAGCTTTTCTGGCCGAGTCGGCAGAGCACAACGTCCGCACCATGTTCGTGGGCAATCTCATGAAGCAGATGCAGCTTGTGGTCGACAAGATGTCGCTGCGCCACGCTCCGCTGAGTCTAGTCAACTGGTGCGGGAAAGCATGCGCCTACGGCTTCTTCTTCTGCCCCTCCGTCGCCGAGATTCTCGTCCGTCTGTGGGACCTGCGGCCGGAACTGATTCGACGGACGGCAGACGAGTTTGGCCTGCCCAAGAAGAACAACGGCGAAAGCGAGGACATTATGGCACTGTTCCCGCCAAATCTGGGTGTCCTGGGCTGGCAGTCGCAGAGGTACATCTCCAACCGCTTCAAGGAGAGGGTCAAGCTGTCTGTCATGGCGGCGAGGATCCCCTGGTTCAGCCCTTGGGTGACCAGGTGGCGCGGCGGTGACACCGACCTGTTCTTCATCTTTTGCAAGTATTTCCATATCCTCTCCGAGGAGTTTATGCCCGAAGGCCTGCCACTCCTCGAGAAGGCACGCTCACCTGGCTTCGTTCTTGTCCAGGCCCAGATTCTCTCCTGCCTAGAGTCGACGATCCACCGCCAGGCCGAGGTTGACGCCATGATGAACCCGCTCCCGGCGGCCGACTCGTTTTACGGCGCCGATGCCGCAGCGACATCGATGACAGTACCTGGCAACTTGTTGAAGAACATGGCCGAAAACCGCCTCATTGTGTTGCTGAAGGATATCCTAGGGGAAACTGGTCCTTTCATCAGTGCGGCAAGACGCACATTTGCCGAGACATTCCTCTCGGTTGTTCGCGCTGCCACCCGCCGCGTTTCGGCTTACGACCACAGCGCCGTTTTCACACTTTGCGACTTCCTGGAGGAGGCTTTGGTGGCGTATGACGACCTCGACGACATCGAGAACCCGAATATTGCCAAGAGTATCGACTGGCCGTTCTGGCTGGATGTGTGCAGGAAGATGCTGGTGTCCGACAACGCCATGACGGAGGTCCGCCTTCTCTCCTTCATCTTCTCGACCTGGGACACGGTTGCTGCGAATCCCGCGAGAAAGAGGGCGCTCTGCCTGGATTGGCTGCTCTCCGAGGAGACCTTCGACATCTACTTCAACCACTGGTGCCCCATGGTGCGCGGTTACTACATGCGCCTGCTCTGCTGGCGGATATGTCGGGACGCCGGTAGCGCCAACGAGGTTGATGCGTGAGTGTTTCTAATGACAAAGCGATATGCCTGAAGGGAGCTAACGTGACAATAGTGAAATCTTCCTCGTTGCCGCCTCCCGACTCAAGACCGTCTGGGCTCACTACCTCTGGCTCCGCAACGCCGCCGAAGCCGCGGGGAAGTTTCCTCCCTCTACAGCACCTTGCATGCCTACTCCTGGCAAGAAGTTTATGATCATCCGCACAGAAGTCAACCTCCCGCAGCCGGGTTACTTCAACCAGCCTTTCGACTCTTTCTCCAAAATACTGAACGGCGAGGGGCAGGTGGCCACAACGACACCTCCGGCAACGACTGGAACCCCGGAGGTCGTTCCCACGAAGGTGGACAATCAGAAGAAGCGATGGTCACTGTTCGGCAAGGTCTTGTCCTTGGGCGGCGCAGGGTCGGGTTCGGACAGCGAGGACAACGAGCCGGTGCGCAAAGAGTCCAAATCTCTGGTCTCTCGGTCAAAGCCGCGTCAGGGAGGCCCTCCCCTACCCCCGAAGATCTCCACCTCGGCTGCCTCGGCAGTAACGGCGTCCTCAGATGGCAGCTCTCCGGGTGCCTCGCCCATCTTCATGGAACAGAAGTTTGTCTTCAAATTTACGCTGACATGGCAGCCTCCTGCGGTCACCCAACCTCGCGACCGCATTCTCACTCGACCGCGTCTTCCTGCTCCGGCGCAAGCATGGGTCAATGCTCGCTCTCGCAGCGGCAGCACTCCCCCGCCCCCGCCGGCCGGCCTCCCCGATCCTACGCGTTGTGTGTCTGGCTCCAAAAAGAAGGGTCTTGTCGACGAGGCTAGAAACGCCAGTCCCTTGAGCTCACCAACGATTGAGCGCAAGTCCTCCGTCACCACGGTCTCTTCGACCTCCCTCGTCCGCAGGCTCAGCCTCAGCAACAAGTTCGACTTTGAGGAGAACCCCGATGCGGAGCTGTTGACCTTCGACTTTGAAGGTGCGGAGAAGTCATCTGCTTCATCCATGTCGTCCGCGTCATCGACCGCATCGTCGCCGGTCGAGAGCAAGACCGACGAGGAGCAGCAGCAACCGCTGTCACCACCGCCTCAGCAGACACAACACCAGCCGATCAAGAAGTCAGGGAGCCGCCGCTCCGGGCCGGAGCCGCTCACACAGCCCCTCCGCCCGGAGGGTCTCTACACCAAGCGCGCCGTTTACACTGGTCGCGCGCTGGCGGAGTGGAGCATCGTCGTCGCCGAGTGCAATGGCTTCGTCGACCGAAGACGGGACGAAGGCGTGCTCGGTCTCAGCGAAGTTGAGGTGCCGCTGCTGACCGTCGAGGGTTTCAGGAAGATTGGTTAGACCCCCACGTCTTGATTACGATGGGCAGCTCATGTTCCTCGTTCGATGAAGAATTAGACATCCTCTCTCGGTGAGAATCATCAGAGAGACTTAAGACAGAGGGCTGGATACACCCAGAAGAAACAGGAAATACCCTCACGACATCAAGCAAGCAAAACCACTCTACGTATGACGTTGTACAACCCCATCCATCTGATGGAGATCCAAACAGGTGGATTATGGAGAATCTTTCTTCCTTTGAGGATGTTGTTCCCTCCGGCGCTCCGTGTCTATGATTTCATGTTCTATGAACGAGCACAATCCCAAAGCGGATTGCAAGTCTAAGAGGGGGAAGCCCTCTTGAACAGAGCCCGATTTTCGTCTTCACTTCTGGGCCATCTGTCACCGAGCATCATTACAGGTTTTATCGCTTAGAGGACATATTTTTTTCACATCTTCATTGTCAGTATTGTTCGAACTCATCGTTACAGTAATGATAGTTTTTCATTTTCCTACGTCATGTTCACAGACGGGGCGGCGTTCAGGGGGAAAGAGCGGATTGCAACCACTACGAAGTTTAGGCGTTTTGAGTTGTGTGTATTATATGCTACACAGGCGGAAAGGCTTTTCAAGGGGGGGTGAGGCGATGGTCATTTCTTTGGCAGCTTTATACATAACAACAAGATTATTGATACCTGCTGGGTGAAAGATGTCTGTTGAGTCAATGACTGTGCTGCTGTGTTCTGCTCTCACCTTTGTGAAGGTTTTCGCCCCTTTTCAGGACTGAACAGTGATATGTCGGATGGACAGGAGGGCACCAAGGTTGGTTAGTTCTATTCAGTTCGGGGTAGCCAATTCAACGAGGCGCTGAATGAAAACTCGTCCTGTTTTGACAATTTTTCAACAGGTTCACTAAAAGCACACCGCACAAAAAAGGTCGCATCTTGTCAGAGTCGCTTGCCAAGGAATCGTTACCTAGTCCTTGGGCTTGTACACAGGAGCATCGTACTGCCAGCTCCCCTGTGTCTCTGACTCTAGTCAGATTCTTAACACAAGCAAGCCACGAGGGCTTTGCTTGGAGGACTTGATTTGGCCTGGATGAAGAGAGGTTGGCTGTGGCGTTTGGGGAAAGGTTGGTCCGGGTAAAAGGGGCCATGTTCGAAAGGCATACGGTTTCATTTGGAAAACAGCGGGGCAGCGAGGGTGAGTCTACTTGAACGCTCGTCGTCATCGTCATGGTGCGTGGTGTATTCCCCTGCTGCCATGTTGCTGTACTCCATTATATCCAGATCCGTGGCAAACTGAATGTGGAATTTCGTGCTCTTGACCAGATGAACGGCTCCGAGTCCCCTGTAATGTTGCTTTGGCATTGCTCAAGAGCTTGACTGAGTGTGGAGAGATTGAGAACGATCAAGTACACCAAAAGCTGGGTTCGCTCACCATGACCCATTGCCGGTGGGCGTGAAGAAGACAGATATTCTCGAGTCTGTTGAAAGACGGGGGAGGGGGCAACAGCCAGTAGAGCCATGCCTAGTCGATCTTGACCGCCTGTTGGTATCTTAATCGTAAACTCGATTCACTCCAGGAGCCATACCTCCTGGTACGTCCTTACTGCGTGAGCAAAAAAGTAGAGAAGTGTCCATAACAGAGAGGGATTATGAGATCTCGTCGTTGGTCACGGGGTCACATCAGCTGATGGTCTTCCAACCGCTCACATGGCGTCCATACAGCCTAATCTTGGGCGATATAATGAATCAGTCCCTTGAATCGAGCACTCTGGAAGGAGAGACTAACGGGAAGGTCCGCATGAAGCCATCGTATGAGGGGGGTTCCACACAATGCCCGGAGGAACCCGTGAAGAGGGGCTGGTGAAGCCCAGCCTTCTGAAAAAGATTCATTCAACAAGATTTGTCGTCTCGTCGAGTAGACCGCGGAAGGGAAGATTGTTCTTCAAATCAACTACAGGGGGAGAAGTTAGACAGGATACTAGATCTGTGGAATCTGCAAGCTAGGTCGAGTGATACATCGTACGACCGTCAGGAAAGTGTCCTCGACTCAAAAAACTCGCGCGCCCGCCAAAAATAGACGACATCGTGATCAAACGCAACCATCACAAGAAGGAAACATCCACCACAAAACGCAGAAAAGAAATCCCGCAAGCGCCTTCCTTTCCTCCCTCGCGGAGAAAGCCCCGGCCATCCTCTCTCTCTACCGGGCTACGCCAGCCTGCTTGTTGCTCCACTCCACGATGCGAGCGACGAGCTTCTCCCGCCGCGCTAGGCCCTCGGGGCGCCAGACGCCCTCCTTCTGGGGGTAGAACCCGTCGAACCGGGGCTTGCCGTCGGAAAGATCCACCGAGGGCTGCTTGCTCCGGACGAAGATGTGGACGTCCGGCCCACCGAGGAGGGCGGGCGAGTCGAGGGTGCCGACCCTGAGGAATTTGAGGAGCGGCCCAGAACCGTTGTAGTTGCTCCAGACGGGGGTCATGCAGACGGGGCATCGCGCGATGAGCTGGGGCTCGCCCGACTCGGCAGGCACAGGGAGCAGGACGGGCGCGGGGAATCGCCCGTCGGTGGTCTCCTCCTGGGCCTCCTCGTCGCTGGCGGCCCCGTGGGCGCGGCTGTTGCCGTTAGTCGTGTTGTTGTCGCTGTCTGGACCGGACTGCCGGGGCGTCCAGTCGTCGAAGGCGGACGGGGGGAATGTGGCTATGGCCCGAAGAGGCGAGGCGGATACCGGCGCGCTGGGAAGGAGGGTCACGTCGTCGCCCTCGACGAGGGCGTTTAGGGCGTAGGCGGTGCCTGTCTCGCGCTGGCAGCACTTGCAGTGGCAGCAGTGGACGACGAAGGGCGCGGCCTTGAGGGAGTACCGGATGTTGCCGCAGGCGCAGCCCCCCTCGAGAGGGAAGACAGGCGCGGTCTGGGCTTCGGGGTGAGACATGGCCTGGCGGTGATGTCGTTCGTTGTGGGTGGCACGGGGGTTCGTAAGTGGAGAGACGCGGCTGCTATTGTTCTCGTAGTCGATCAATGCCTCGGATCCAGGCCCTCGTAGATCTTTTCGTCAGTCGACGACACCGTGTTTCGGGATTACAGGGCGCGGTCCGGAGTCTGGTGGGCGGTCTGGTCAGAAAGGGGCGGTGGCCTGGAGGCAGGAGGCGTGTGAGTGAAATGTCTGCGGGGGGCTGGGGGAGGGGGGGTGGTTTTCTGCACCAGAGCTGTCAGTGTCGAGGAATGTCTCGGAAAGACCCTGAGCCTATTCAGAAGTAGCCTAGCATCGAAGCAAGAGGGAATTCGCATCAGGAAGAAAGAATAGCACGATGAAGAAGAAATAGGGGGAAGAAAGAGGAGGAGAGCGGGACGGAGAGGATGAGGGCTCAGTACCTATTAGCAATCAAGCGAGAGAGCGTGAGGGGAATTCAGTCGTGCCAGTCAGAAGCGGCATCACGGCCTGAATAGGCAAGTCCCTTATCTAATCGCTGTTGTGATGCGAACCCCCCCCCCCCTGTGCAAAATTAGGCAGACAACGCCGTAGCCGCAGGACCGAAACGCGAAGGCAAGATCAGTTCTATCTTGGGCAGTATTTGCAAGGCTTTCGGGCTCTTCTCCGCATGTCTTGGCCTCGAAAAGAGATGTCAAGGTGTGTACGGTTGTGGATAGTCCATGTCGAACTCCATATCCGCCCTTTGCGCAGGCACTTGCGTTTGAAGTGGTGTGATCGACACTTATCATCCTCAAAGCTGACATCGGGCAGCGCTGTGAGACCTCATGAAGCGCCAACTCAGGTTCGAATCTCTTGGCTTCGGGGGCCGAAGAGGCTTTTAACTGGCCATCTGTGAGCTGTGTGGTGTGGTGAGCGAAGTGGTTGGGAGGTTGACTCAGACAGCAGGACCCTTTAAAGGCCTCCAGGTCGGGCAATACACCACAGGGTCTGAATCCTCGTCGCCCTCCTTTCATGGCCACCACATTCCAACCGGTGGCTGGTTTTTTCTCGTTTGACGTCGGCGTGACCGTTGCCAATGTTCGGCCGTTGAACATGACGTTTCGGGTATTATTTCGTCATAATGTCTGGGCCCGTTGTGGCCTTCCGAGAACGTGTTGGCATTGGGATATAAACCGCTCGAACGCCATCTTGTTCTAGATCCACGAGATTTCACATTAAAGGCTTGACCCTAGAACGACAACCCATTCCCTTACCGGCAATTTCCAGTTTGCCAGTCCTGAGAACGACTGTCACCAGCCACCAGCCACTCAAATCGACAGCCAGGGGCCAGCCAGGCACCGGTGATAATGAAGCCCACGACATATCTTGCAATGCTCCTGCTTGCCTCCGTACCCACGTCCGCCGCACCGTCGTTCCATAACCACCTTGAGCGACACAGGAATCGGGTTGCAACACACGCGCACATCAGCCACGAGCACTCGCTGCTGGCCAAAAGAGCAGAGGCGGTTGCGATAAAGGCCATGGAGGAGGCCGCGCCACTGGTCCGGGAGTTGCCGGCAAACAAGCCACCACACCAATCACCCGAAGAAGGAAAATTCCAGCCGACGATACGGACAACGGAGCCGGGGATGCCTCAAGGAGGCCTGGAAGGACGAGTTCAGTTGGCGATGGCACGCGAAGGGGGCAGTTTGGAAGCGGCGGCGGCAACAGGTCTCGATAGCCATCATCTCGACGCCGCAATTCGGCTTTTGCACGCTCATGGCTCCGGCCATCATGATGGGCATCACCGACGTTGAACACACGGGCTCGGACTTGCGTTTTGTCGACAGGAAGGGCGGTATTTGAGTTCATGACTAAGCGGGTAATAATGAGGGACGGACGTTCGAACGGATAGACAAAGCGTCGCCGCGGGACTCGGGCGGGAGATGTGAGCGGGATGGTGCCATAGGGCTGGCTGGTCGGTATTTTTAGAAATTTGGAGAATACCATATCTTTCGCCATCGCGTTGAGACGATCCTCGATATACCGCATGGCTCTTGCGTCAATTGAAGCGTGAACTTAGTATCGAACAGATTAGCTGGACCCTGGAAATGTTTGTCATTGTGACCGTCGAGCTGCTGTTGCTGCAATTCCATGTATCAGACTTGCCGATGCTCGTGGAGCATGAGAAGCCTGTCGGAGACGTCTGTGTCAGTCGGGCTGTGCTATCCCTGCGCATACCGAATGACGGGAAATTCGCTCAATGGCTCCTGGAGACAATGGCTGTCTCGTCGACTTGCCGATGCATTTCTCCGCCGAAGCAGCTGCGGAAACGCGAGCGGGTCAGAAGCCGCCCTTGGTGATACATGGGCGCTGATCGTTTTGGGTCGACAAAGAACTTTCAACCGACTTGACTCCTGAGGAAAATGAAATCCCTGCGTCGGAATTTGCAAAGACGGCTGCGGCGAAGGCGAGGTCTGTTTCGTTTCGAGTCGTGTCAAGCCGTCCGTCCCGTGTTGTTTCCTTTGCGCACAGAGATTGAGTTGCGGTGGTGTGTCAGGGAATGCGATCTGGTGAGCAGTGTGACAGAAAGGTGGCACACGGTTTTCCAGCGAATAATTTGGTGACCAAGTACCGTGCTTTGCCATCTGTACACTGTAACTATTACCTTCTCTTATTGGTGCATGAACCTGGAAGGAGACTCCACCACAGCTTACCTTAACATGTACCCAAGTACCTTAACTCGGGTTCCCTAATCCGCGAGGTGCAGCAGGTAGAGTACCTTCCCCTACGAAACACAGAGCAGAGGTACTTAAATCTCGGGGCAGCATTGAGGATAGGCATGCAAAGTGTACGTATTTGGCAGGAAGGCTCCCAATCAGCTCCAGCTGAGGAAGCAGCATTCCCGCCCAGTGGCCGCGAAGCGAGTCGAAGCGATGCTGACCTCCGCCAACGTGAAGCAAGCTGCTCAACGCGTACCCTGCAATCGCCCAGAGACGAAGTGGTCGGTCACGGGAACCAGCTGTCGATCCCACTTCCAGTTCCAGTTCTAGCTCGTCGACGCCTGCCTCGCATGCCCTCCGTCTCCTTTTGAACGCTCCACGACTCAACCACACAACGAGCCTCGACGCTTACTAGGCACGCCGCAGCCATTGCCCCTATTCTGCACCCACGATCACCACTTTACTGTCACTGCCACGGCTTGCGGCGCCTGTCGCATTTCGAATTCGTCTCGGAAATCTTGCTCGACCTTACTCATCCCCGTCCGCTCACTCGAAACATTCAAAGCACCCGACTGCTGGGGAAGCTCCGGAACGCTTGGGCTCCTCCTTTTGCGTGCCAGAGCCGCAGGGAGACAGCAACTTGTCGAGACCACATCCCTGCTTCCAAGTTATCTGTCGCTTGCCTGCTACCGTAGCATTTACGAGGCGACATCTCCCATTGTTGCACATCTCGACTGGCCTGCCCGCAACCGAGTCGACACAATCGCCGCCCTAAACGACCCGACAAACAACAAAGACAACGCTCCGAGCTTTTGCTGCACGCTTCCGAACATTCGTTGCGGACGCCGCGGACCCCCCTTACGGACCCTCCCACCGGCCGAGCCCTGCGACAACTCCCGCGATGCCTTCGCCAAGGCAGCTACGTACCCTATTGATCGGTGTGTTGATCGGTGTCGTTTTCGTCCTCTTTTACACATCGTCCCTGCGATCGAACGAAGTCAAAGACGAGCGCACGATTCAGGACTTTTACCACAAGACCGTCAACGGACTGAACAAAAAACCGCCAGGCCAAGCGGTGCTAGACCAGAATAGCGGCAAGGCTGCCGGGCACATCCCCGTCGATAAGGATGCCGACGGCGACGTGGACGCCGACGATGAGAAGCTGGCCAAGGAGATGGCGGGACGATTGAAGGCCGCCGAGGACAAGGCCAAGGAGCTCGCGAACAAGAAGTCGCCTTTGAAGCCCGATGCGCCGAGTGAGGTCGTCGGCAAGGGAAACTCGGCCGCCGGCCAGGACAAGAAGGAGAAGAAGCCAGCCGGCAAGGACAACGAGGTCGCCAAGGAAAAGACAAAGGAGGAAAAGGAAGAGACGGATGAGGAGCATGCCGTCGAGGTCGAGCTCAACTCCATTCTGAAGAAGTCGCCGGGTACGTTGATTATTGCGAGAAAAGAAGTCGCGCATACTGACCTCGAACACAGTCATCATCTTCTCGAAGACGTACTGCCCGTACTCCAAGAAAGCAAAGGCTCTGCTGCTCGAGAAGTACTCAATCGAGCCTGCCCCCTTCGTCGTTGAGCTTGACAAGCACCCTCTCGGCCCCCAACTGCAAGCGTTCTTGGGCGAGAAAACCGGACGCAAAACCGTGCCCAACATTTTGGTCAACAGCGTGAGCATTGGAGGGGCCGACGACATCATCGACCTCGACGACCGGAAGAAGCTTGTCCCCAAGATGGTGGACCTCGGCCAGAAGAAGGTCGAGATGAAGGAGCGGTCGGGCCTCGCTGACTCCAAGAAGGACTAATTCCCGAGAGGTTTTGCGTTCGGATTTCACAACCCAATCTTCTTTTTTCTTGTTACCGAAAATTTGCGGTTGCAACTCATGGGCACGGTGGGAAAACTGGCGGCGGACTCACTGGTAATGGATACTGCATATTCGGCGTTTGGGATTGATTCAATGCTAGCGTGGATTGCAGCGCAGCGCAGCGAGACCTCCGCCGGCACCACGGAAGCATTGCCGAAGGGCCCAGGCCCAATTCACGGACCGGGACTGACTGCTCAAAGCGAGAGTAGCACCCGAGAGAGTCCTGTAATGCGGAGGGACTTGTACGAGTAGTATGTTGAGAGGTATATATGGCAGCACCAACAAGCAGCCCGTTAAGTTCTCGCCTGGCCGTCCTGGTGAACTTGAATGCGTGGCCCAGAGCTTACGTGCATCGCATGGCTTGTTAATCGACTTCACCGTGTTGGCAATGATGCGGGAAGGGGCACGGTTGATGAAGGAGGCATCCGTCGGCGGGGTCTCCTTCCTTGATGGGAGAACACTGTGAAGCCGCGATCCTCTTCCTGGTGTCAGTCGCAGGCGAAGCCCTGGGCTCTTGGGCGACATCAAACAAATGCGACAAAGCGATTGAGGTTTTACAGAGATTGAGTCTCAGGCCACAGAATGCGGTCGAGATCGCTTTGCCGCGTCTCTTGTGTGAGCAAGTCAACCATCAACCATCAGCCCCGCGATACCCCTCCCCCTCCCCCTCCCCCCTTGACCACCAGTGAATCAGCCTCACCACATTTCATCCCAATGACAAAGCGCGACCGCGTTCTACCCCTCGCGTGACACATCAATAATGGCTCGTGAGAACCTCTATGGCCATTCTGACCACTTTTTTTTTCATGTTGCGCAAGACCCTGGAGCGGGGCAAGCAGCTTCATCGTCATTCACCTGAGAACCCTGATGGGCAATTTCCCGGCATTGAAAGACTCTCGGGTTCGCAACGCGCCTGCACCGCATCACACAACGCTCAGCTCGTCTTAACTTTCAGATCACCGTTCGTGGCGCCTGCGAGTTCCTCAAAACCACAGACTTACTTGGTGGCTGTTTCCACATCCGCGGGTTTCCTACTCTCTAGATACCACGGACAAGTGCCGCACGCCTCAGCGCCACTTCCTATCTCAATCAACGAACGAGCAACGTCTAGGTCCTTTACTACACAATCAAGTTACTGAATCACTCAAATCCATCGTTTTACCTCCTCCACATCACTTGTTTATTCGGCTTTGGATACGGAGTACCATCAACAGACACGATTCCCTAAAGATATTCATCTTCTCCAGACCTTATTCACTCTCAAATCTGCTACTACCATGTCCCTGTTACCGGGATACCTACTGCTACTCATTGCCGAGCGCGCAGGCTTCGCAGAGATCCAATCACTGCGTGCCACTTGCAAGGCAAACCGGGAGCTGTTGGACGATTACGAGCATTCGGTCACAAAGGCCAACATCAGCCGACATCCCTGCCCGCCATGCTGTCACGTTCTCTCATCAGACACGCGTGAGCGAGAGGTCCTCCCCAGAAACACCTTCGACATCATTCGCGAGTTGGAGACTCGAGAGCGCCATATCGAGGAGGTCATAGACAGCGCGTACATTGCCTTTCGAGACGACTACAACCTGCAAGACCTGTCGCAAGACGAGATGGAGATCGTACGGGCCAACCTGACACGCGCTCTATGGCAGTGCTCGGAGATGGCCGACCTAGAGACGCACTCCATTCGCTACAGTGACGGCGTTGTGCCGAAACGCGACCCTGCAGTCAAGTCTCTGATCCATCAAGAAATCATGCTTCGCGACGCCCCGCCTCCTGACGGCTGGCACTTTGCCCTCCGGGAGGTGCACGAGTTCAACAGGGAGGATACGCGAGCCCGTCAGATCGACTACATCCGCAAGCTCTCCCCCCAGGATCTTGCAGGTATAGCTGCCCTGGCGTACCTAGCGAATCAGGGTTACATGCGCTACAGGTCCCCGTCAGGCCGCGCTATGTCGAGACCAGAAGTGATGGAGTTGGGCGTATGTGCCGCAGAAAACACCATTAGGCATGGTGCCTTCTTTCTCCATACCAAGGTGCGGGCACACATGGGTGGAAGCGATGACGAGGACGCCTCTTATCACGCGAACCTTCTCCTCGACGACGCTTGGCGCGAGATGAAACAGTGGGAGACCGGAGATCCCTATGCGCAACCGGGATTGAACATGACCGTCACGTCGACGTTGTGCGAGAAGATTGGGTGCAAGCAGAGGAGGGACGCGATGAAGGCTGCCTGTACCATGCTTAAGGGGGGCGTGTGGAAAGAGGAGCCAGAGGGAGGCGAGGACGACGGCCACGAAAAGGCCGATGGAGAAGCAACCGAAACCTAAAGACTTGGAGCCAAGGACATACCAGCGAGACGAGACATGCCTACTGGACGGAGTTCGACGAGAATTCGGAGCGGACGTGACAAGGTGTCGGGTTAGATAGGATATGCAGCACCCTCTACGATAATAAAGCGTTATGACCTGGGAGAGGCTTGAATTTAACCTGCCACTCTGGAGTTTGTGGTGATACCATGTACCCCCAGGGCTGTCTGCGAAACCTCCCGGTCCTAGACTGCTGCTGAATCTGTTGAATGATCACGGGCTCCCCCCGTCTTGACCGAGACGATGGCACTGACACAATGACAAAGGGGGTTATACCAGCCAGAGGAACTCTGGACCTTGTGGTGATACTGTTTACCCTCGGGGCTGTCTGGGAAACCTCCCGGTCCTTGAATGCTGTTGAATCTGTTGAATCTGCTGAAAGAACACAGGCTCCCCTGCTTGACCTGGGTGATGACATGGAGGACGATACCAGCGGGAGGCCTCCTGGCGTCCAAACGGGGTACCGGGCATGGTCGTTTTGTCTATACATCCCTCGAGGAGAGGACTAGCAGGCCCCCAGGAGGCGGGTATCTGGTCCCCGCTCTGGGCTTGTCGCCGTCGACAGCTTGCGCCGACTAGATCGAACTCAACGGGATAACCACCAGGCCCATGTCTAGCGGTTGGTTTCCCGTGCAAGTGACGCGGCCTGCGAGCAGATCATACCGCCATCGACGAGAGGGGTTTGCGCCAGCGTGAAGTTCTACGAACTATAGGAGCGCGCACTGCACGGATCATGGTCCTCTCTTGAGGTTTAGGGAGGATGTGTTCCCCTTGGCAATTCATGCCCTGTGCTGTCACTGTCTCGAAGATGGACCGGTGCCTGCCTCCGGCTATTGTAACAGAGTGTCCATGGTCAGCTACGCCTGCCTGATCGGGCTACGCAACCCGTGGTCCGAAGTGACAGGACATTGGAACACCATTGCCCTGGTGAGAGGGAAGAAAAAAGACACCAAATTCATGAAAAGGGGTCATTGCATCAAGCACCGGGGCTTCGCTAGGCAGAAGTCGCAACAGCGAGAGGAATGTCACCGTAGGACTTGCCCGGTCCGTCGCGGAAGCCTAGAGGACATGTAAGCAGAATATCAACATCCTTCTCCACTCTTGATGATGATGCTGAGGAGGAGGCACGGGCTTCATGAAAAACTAGTAGCGGCTGTGCAGCGGCATAGCATCATTATTCGGGGAGAGCCAAGCAGGTAGGGAATCGCCGAGAGATCGGGGCGGTTGTCGGTGACAAGCTTTTTTTTCTTTACCATCCCGGGGGACGGGGGGTTCGGAATCCGCTGCCGCGCGGAGGACGACGACTGCGTTGGACCCACTGCTTGCGTATGGCTCATCATGACAGACATTGGAATCATGGTTGGTGGGGCTGATGGCTCATTGGAACATAGGTATGTCATCCTTGGTCCTAAACGAACTGCATCGGTGTGAGATTTTACAAGTACCGTGCAGTAATATTCCCCCTTGTTAGGATGACGGTTCGTGATGCGCGTCGTTGGAAAATTCAGGCAGTAAAGAGTCATCTTGGCAGGGGATTTCGATTTCTCCAGCATCAAGCACGACCCCTGCCCTTCCTGTCACTCAAACCCAGGACTCTGGCAACCCTGGCCCACGGTTCCGTCAATCAACGCCAACCAACACGCTGGAATGGTACCGCGCAAACTTTGATCGTTAGTGACCCAGGCCGGACCAAACCCATGCATATGGAAAGAAAAAACCACACAAAGAGGGTTTTGGTTCGGTAGCAACGCCGCGGCGTACAACCCCGTGGCCGGTTGCCGCATCCGATGTCCACATGTCAGACTACGCCTCCTAGCGTGTAGTTGCCTACGTGACAAATCAAACCTTTTTTTTTTCTCTTGGGTGGATGATGTGGGTGGGTGAACGTGGGTTTGCCTGGCGGCAACCCAGAGCTTAATCTGAGCCCTATTATTCTTCCTTTTGCGCCGTGCCGGGAGCCGAACGACCGCGTTGCCTTGAGACCCATTTTCCAAGGGTCCTAATCCTTCGAGGAATTAGACTGTCGTAAGGCGATTGCGTGGGAAGTCTACGTTTTGCTGTCGTTGTCATCGTCCAGGCTTGTTTGTTATGTTGCCGATGTAGATTAACCAAATTTCGTGGAGCAAAACGATAGCATCACGACGAGGCAGGCCTTGGCAAGCCTGAGGCTGAGCCGTGGCTTTCGATAGCGGTTAATTGCGAAAGCGAAGGTTGTATCCGTGGGCGGTTGCTAACCCGTCCATTGTCTCCAACTGCCGCCCTGCCGCCCTGCCGCCACGAGACGCAGGCGTGGCGATGCATGCGGAGAGAGCGTCGAACGCATCAATGGATGAACCCTGCCGTCAGGTAAGTGAGTCACGGCCGAAGTACCTAGGATGAATCGAAGGAAGAAGGGGAAGCTTTGGAATCGACGAACCGGCGTCACTCCAAAAGGATAAGCTCACATACGCTTTTTTCCTCCCCCAATTCCACGTCTGGACACTACGCAATGGGTGGGGCAGCCCTTGTGTCATTTCTACCGAGATGATTGGTCAAAAGTAAGAAAGCGGGGGAGAGGTGGCAGGGGGTAGTGGATGTATGTCGTGGGTGCTTTCCGATTCTCTGTCTTGCGTCTCCTGCGAGAACATGGGATGGGGAGAAAGGGATGGGTGGTGGATGGGGGGAAGTAAGTTGGCAGTTTTTGCATGGAGCGACCATGCATGGTCCTGCGCCCGTCTGGCGACGCGCCGTTCCACTGGTTCGAAAGCCGGATTCCCAATTCGGGAGAGAGACACAGTATAACGGGTGACATTGGGCCGGGGGCGGTGCATCGCTGGGTTGGAGTCTAGGGACATATAAAGACCGCCGGATCACTTCTTGTTCTTCTTGGCCTGCGTCAGCAATCAAACAATCTTTTCAGTACACACATACAAAATCACTCATCACCGCTCTTAGTTCTACGAACACCAAAACAAACTCCTCATCCACGATCGCAGCTATTGCTCTCACCACCTCCCTTACCAACACCACCAACACCACCGCAACCATGGGCAGAGAATCATTCTCCGAGACCTCGACCATCTGCTCCTTCGAGAAGGAGACCTCCCCCGAGACGGTAGCTCCCACAAAGACGAAGCGCTCCATGCGCCAAAGAGTCAAGAGGGCGCTCAAAGACATCGGCAACCCGCCCACCTACCGCTACGACCTCGAGCACGGCATCGAAACACCGAGGGCCGTCGAGGTCGGTCCCATGGGTCACAACGTCCTCAACCAGCCTTCGCGGATGTAATCCCTTCCCCGTCGAGATAAATCAACAAAAAAAACATCAAAGAAAAAAAAAACAAGACGCGCAGATGAGAGGTGATTGATGGGCTAGTCATCGCCTCTCTCGCGCTTGGGAAAGGGAACATCATGAGCGGAACAAAGGGCATGGCGTTTGATGGAGTTGGCAGGGCATCCCTGCGGGGATAGCCCTCACACGGCGACTTCTCTGGATCATTTCATTTTTGTCTTTCCGAACTCGCGGCGAGCGAAACATTTTCTAATAGTCGCGTCTCTGTTCTCTTTTGGGCGCGGAATTCGTTGAGCGAAATCTGTGTTGGCAGAGGCGGACCTTGGGGATGCGGGAGGAAATCGTGGGCAGCTGCAGCCGGGGCGGTTAATGGCTTAGGTCGGGACGGGTTTTGGGCAGGCTGCAGCGGCGTCTCACGGGTTGCCGCTCTCCAAGGACCGGGTCGACACCGAGGGCTGGCGACGGATTCTACAGGAGTTGGGAATGTAGCAGATTGAGCTGGATACCCATTGGATCTATCTGGACTTGGTCTCAGATACGGCGATGAACAGAGTTTCTTCTATCTTCAATAGTCTGAACGCTTTATGTGATTTCACCGGCAGCGCTCCGTCGCAATTCGGAGCCGACCTCGGTGATTGCAAGCAGAATCTCCGGGCACACCTTTGTTTATATGTCGGTAGAGCTCGGAGGTTCTTTCGGTCGGTCCCTATCTCAGTCATCCCCGCAAAAGTTCGGCCGTACCGCTGTGGAAGGCACGGAAGACCCAATTTTCCCGGTTCCGCTCCGGTATCCGAATTTGTGGACCGGACGGAAGCACGTCTCCCAAGGGAAGGAGCTCCCTATGGTTATCGGTCAGCCTCCATGGCCCGAACAGACCACGGCAATCCCAGAGAAGATCCCATGAAAGTAATGTCCGCATCATATTCAACGAGGACGGGCTTCCAATTCGTCACCGTTGCACCGCTACCTTGCTCCGCTGAGAAATATTACCCAGAGCTTGACCACACGAGCCCCACCTGGCGAGAATAGAAACGCACATAGACGGCAATGGCCATCATCGCGCTGCATAACAAGCCCTCAGATCTACAAAGTGTTAATGCTGCATTTTGCCATCTCGGCAGATCACGTAGACTTGTTGCCTCCTTTTTGGGCATGGTTAACTTCTTAATGTCGTCCGAGGTCCATCAGGATGACGTGAGCACCCTTGAAAGCCTTTACGTATATGTTGAAGACGGCGCCGAAGCTCGCAGGGGATTGACGTAATGAAACAAACCCGTGCAAAGATTCCATTGATTTTTCGCCTGATGTTCTACTCAGGGACAATGGCCGTCGAGCAACTGGGACAGTTCGGGCGTGCCCCACTCCAAGACGCTCCACATCGGTTGGCTTAGAAATCACCACGGCCCTCGGCGCCGACAACTTCATCTCCAAGCTTATTCAGCCCCTCAACTCTGTGGTGATCATCTCACCACAGCTGTGACTTCTGAGGCGCACTTTTTCGATTGGATATTATTATGGCGGCGCGATGGAATACAAAACGGGCTCAGGTCCCCGCTGCGGACGTCACCCTACGATGCAGGACCAGCAGCCAGCCTTCCTACGCAACGCTGTCATGATCGACTGAATACCACCTCGTTGCATATACACACACCCTATCTCAACCTTCAAACATGGCCACCATCCCCAAGACCCAAAAGGCCGTGGCCACGCCCGCCAAGCGCGCGCCCCTGGTCCTCCTCGACCGCGCCGTCGACCTCCCCGGCGAGGGCGAGGTCCTCATTCACAACGAGTGGACCGCCTCAAGCCCCCTGGACCTGCACCGCGCCGACGGCGGGCTGCTCTGCACCTTCCCCGAGGTTATGGGCGGCGGCGGCGCCGCGGGCACCGTCGTGGCCGTTGGCCCGGGCGTCGACAGGCTGCGGCCCGGCGACAAGGTCTTCGTCTTCGCCTTCCACGGCGCCCGGGACCGCGCGCACCAGGACTTTGCCACCGTGGCGGACCACCTCGTCTCCAAGCTTCCCGCGAACGTCACGCCGCAGGAGGCCGTCACCGTGCCGACGAACCTGGTCACCGTGTTCCACGCCGCGACGGCGGACCTGGGGTTGGAGCTGCCCTGGCCTAAGCCGGAGGGCTGGGGGCCGAAGGAGCAGGACCAGCCTGTGCTGGTTTGGGGCGCGGCGAGCAGCGTGGGCGAGTATGCTTTGCAGGTGCTCCGGCACTGGGGGTACCGGAACGTCCTGGCCGTGGCGAGCGAGAAGCACCACGCGCAGCTGAAGAAGATGGGCGCGAGGGAGACGTTTAGCTACCGCGACGCGGAGGTTGTCGAGAAGATCCTGGCCTACGTCGGAGAGCAGGGCGTGCCGTTCATCCTGGACTGTATCGGATCCATCGAGGGCACCCTGCGGCCGCTGACCAAGATTGCGCAGCGAGGCGCAAAGGTCGCCATCATGCTGCCGGTCATCGTCCGCGATGCCACCGAGGAGGTGGAGCCTGAGTACGAGATGGACGTGAGCAAGGTCCTGGTCGGTGAGTGGGCTGAGGGCGTCGAGCTCCGCGGTGTGAGGACGCATTTCTACCTGGCGGTAAGTTTCATATCGGTTGCTGCAATGTTGGAAAAGCCAAGTACTAAAACTCACGAACAGAACGAGTTTTTCAAGGAGAAGTTGCAGAGGGAGATCGTCCCCAAGCTGCTGGAGGACGGCATCATCAAGCCCAACAAGCAGAAGATCGTCGAGGGCGCGACGATGCTGGAACGCGCGCAGAGGGCCATCGAGCTGTTGAGGAAGAGGGATCCCAGCGGCGAGCGCCTGGTGTGGAGGGTATCAGATCTGAATTTGTAATTGCAGAAGCCCACTGGTAAAATATGTACATGAACATCATTCCGACCGTGGAGAACAACTCAGCGAGCACAGTGACAATCCACATAATACAGCGAGCAACGTGTCGAAAAATGCTTTTTTACTTTGTTCCTGCTTTTGTCTGCCGACCATCTGCTGAAAGAAGCTCAAAACTCCGAACCGTGGGATGCCTCCTGACCTAAACAAAACAAAACGCCGTTGAGTGGTCCTCCGCTGCGTCGTCTTCCCCTGTATCCACTCTGCCTCATGACTATATTTTCTCCCGGCCTCTCTCTCCAATAGACACACGCCTCTGCCTCCATTACGCCTTGCGGCTCTTCTTGGGCTCCTCGTCCGCGCCGGCGTCGCCGCCCTCGTCCTCGCTCGCGACGTCCCTGCTCCGCTTCAGACCCTTCATCTTGCGCGTCTGCAGCTCGCCGAGGTCCTGGCGGCCGACGTGGACGCGTCCGACCTTGTCGCCCATGGCGTCGGTCGAGATGTTCTTCTTGGTGCGCTCCTCGGTGCCGCGCGGCTTCTTCATGGCCTCCTTGAGCATCTCCTCCTCGGGCTCGCGCATGCGGCCGACGCGGAAGTCCATCCGCGGGCCGATCTCGTTGACCTCGACGCGGGGCACCTTCTGCCCGCTGCGCTTCGTGCTGATGGTGTAGGCGCGGAGGCGGATCATGGGCTTGGCGTCGGCGGCGTCGGTGCCCGAGGGCTCGTCGGCGGTGATGGAGACGATCCACTGCAGGCCCTCGACGTCGATCTTGTCCGTGTTCTCGCCGCGGAAGAAGTCGATGAAGAAGCTGCGCGCCTGGGTGTACTCGTTGGCGATGGGGCTGTCCCAGGCCGTGCCGGAGAAGACGAGCATGGGCTTGAGGCCGATGGGCACCTTCTTGCCCTTGAACTGCGCGAGGGTGCGGAACGTCTCCGGGTCGAGGTAGAGCTCGAGCATGTCGAGGACCTTGTGGCCGAAGGTGCGGATGAGCGTCAGGGCGTGGGGCCTCTTCTTGGACGTGTGGCCGAAGACGACGATGGAGGTGTCGTTCTTCTCGGAGAAGAACTCGATCGAGTCGGCCTTTTCGAAGGGGTGGATGTCGTTCTTCTTCACGAAGCGCTTGGCCAGCGGCTGGCGCAGCTGGTAGAGCTCGTTGAGGGCATCTTGGGCGACTTGCGAGCACGCGCTTCCGCGGAGGAAGAGCGCCGTCTTGGGGTTCTCCCTATCATGATGGTGAGCTTCCGATGCGACGAAGAGGCAGAGCGCCGAGGGGGGACGAACTGTTCCTTGGGCTGGCGCTTCTCGAGCGCGCGCTTAGAGCGAGCGTTGCGGGGCTTTCTGTTTGGCTTTCGTTAGGAATGATCTCGATGATGCATGCGAGTTTAGGTAGGTCAACGTACATTTGACGAAGCATGGTGCCGGTGGTCGAGTTCTCGTCCGTCGGATGTGCTGTATGAGGCTGGGATGCGAGCAGAACTGGCCTGGGGGGCGTTGAAGCCTTCAAAAAAATTGGTTATCGTTGTCTTGGAGGTTTATCTAATCTTATCTTTGCCCCGCCACGAGTAGCTATTACAGCTGACACCAGCTGGCGCTATAAGTGGGCCCTTGTGGTGAGTCCCGTCTCAGTGCAACTCAGGTCTATCAACATAGAGGTGAACACTCACCAACTCAAGTGCTCGTTCTTACTAGAGCAACCTTATATACAAACAGAGATCAGCCTCAATAAAGTTGGAAAGACGAAATTAGCGGCCTTTAAAATTTCTAAACTCTTGCTAGTCTGATTTGTTTCAACCTAAATAACTCTCGACATGAGGGGTACCTACTATGAGTTGCGAAGCTTGTTTGTCCTAGAGCTTGGTAGGTTGGCCACTCATACTGCATGTAATCGAAACCGACTTTCTGGCACTTGTCTGAAGAATCTTCCAACGTCTTCAACCCTTTTCCGACATTGCCTTGCAACTTCATTTGCTTCACTTCTTTCTTTACTAGCACAATTTATTCTTCGTAAACTGCCCAAAATGATCTTTGGCAATACGTTAACCACTCGTTGTATTTTTTCCGTGACCGTAGATCATGTACACATGACGCAAAATACATCCAACACCGAACAAAGTGTCTCTACAAACACAGCCTAGTTCTGCAACTCATAGAGCTGGCTGACAAGACCCTGCCCCTCTCTCGAGTACAGAGCCAAGAAGTGCGTCGCATCCCGGTTGAACAGCCCGGGCCAGTGGGCCTGCGCCTCGCCCGTAACGACGCTCCCGCTCCACGACTTGCCGCCGTCGACGCTCGTGACGACCTTCATCTGGCCGAAGTTGTAACCCCCCCTGGGGTCCACGTCCTCGTTGGTCATGAAGCTGGCGACCAGGGTGCCCCCGACATTGTAGACCTGCGGCGCGCCGGAGGCCTTGCCGTCGCGAGCGGTGTAGAGGCTCCCGCGCTCTGACCAGCTGTGGCCGTCGTCGTGCGAGATCACGTAGTCCACGTTGAATCCGCCGGTCCTCGTGTGCTCGAAAACGGCGCTGTTTTGAAGAATATTGTGTCAGTCCGGTTTTCGCGCTGCGATCTTTAAGAAGACTTACATCAGGTTTCCGTTGTTGTCGATGGGCGCAACGCCGACCATGCCGTCGCGCGAGACACGGTCGCCTCCGGACACAGAAATCGAGTTCGACCAAGTCTGACCGCCGTCCTTGGAATACTTCATAAAGTTATCCTGGTCGTTGTCCGCGTTCTCGGCAGAGTAGTACAGCTGAACCGTCCCATCCTTCGCCAGCCGAAGAAACGGCTCCCAAAGCCCGTTGACCCCAGCCGCGGCACGCTGCACGGCCGTCGAGAGGTACTTCCACGTCCTCCCGCCGTCATCAGAGTAGCACACAGTGATGCGGTAGCGCGTGAACTGGCCCCCCGCGCGGTCGTGGTCGCGGTAGGCGTACAGGACGCGGCCCCCGGGCAGCTGCAGCGGGAACGCGTTGTCGATGTCGTGCGCGGCGACGTCCCCCCGGAAGACCTCGCCGATGCGCTGCCACGACTGCGCGCCGTCGGTCGAGCGCACCACGCGGAGGATCTTGGTCGACCCTTCCGTGGCGCCGTACCCGCCGATGAGGCTGCCGTCGTTCATGGCGCTGACGCGGAGGTAGTGGCTGTTGGTGTCGACGACGACGGGCTCGCCGGCCTTCGCGACGCGGCCCGGTAGGCGCTTGGCGAGGGAGACTGGGGTGCTGGCTGCGAGGCCGGCGAGGGCCAGGGCTGCGACGAGGGTCTTTGTGAGGTTGAGCATTTTGGACCTGCGTTGAGGGGATTGACACTTGGTGAGGAGGCTACTACAACGAAAAGATCGGCGTGGGAGGCTATCCCGCTCTTTATGTGATTCATCTTAATACGGCGGGCCCTCCCGGTCGATGGCCGGATACCGTGGAGCCATAGCCACCTCCAGAGAGTCGAGACCTTGGAAAGAGCTTCACGGCGATGCTCTCCCCGGCTCACGGAATTCGGTTGCCTGAGCATGGACTAGGTACAAGAACTGCCTGCCTATCGCTTGTGAGATTGAACAGGGGCAAGGACCATCAACCAAACACTGTTTTCGGGTTGACGGTGGGCGGAGACCTTGTCTTCTGAATCCTTCGCCCACACGACCCTGGTTAAATTCCTGACGGATTGTGGAAGTAGGCATCCGCTTACAATCCACATTCCCAGAAGCCAAAGTCCCAATAGGATGAGAAAGTGTCCGAGTCATGCCAGTTAAACGAGTTGCCCAACTCCTCAGGTTGTTACAGGGCTGTAATCCACAAAAACCACGTGTGGAAGCGTGTAGAGCCGGCACTTGGACATATTCATGCATGATGTGCGGCTGAATGTTCGAGTCTAAAGAAACGACAACAGGTTTAGACTTAGAATCATCTGAAGGCTTTCCAGATGCGGAACGCCTTAGCGAATACTTGTTGGAGAAATAGGAAAATCTGTAGCATCACGTAACAGACAACGTCGGTTTTGTTTTCAATAAGGATACAAAAAGAAAACCATTCAAGGGCTATTTCCAGGTCAGAGCGTAGAGTTGTTAAACCAGTTGGGAAGTCTTGGGGGTTTCTCCGGACTCTTGAGAGTTTTAAGTAACAGTCAGCTTTTCCGTCAGAACCCAACGGCTTGTTCAACTAGCAAGCGAAACATGGACAGCTGAGTGTCGATATGGTGAATTCACATTATCGGGTTTGAAGTTCAGCCATAGTCGCCTATACGTATTTCGTAGTGACATATTCAAGTTGTAATACACTACTATACCACTGTTTCCCAACACCTACATAGGGACAGTAATGGACGGCAGTAAGGACATTAACAACACCAATCACTTGGTAGGTTTGCTTAGTTACTTAATCATTGAAGTCGGTAAATCGGTAACTCCCTCTCATGCACAACTCTGAAACACAGTTCCTAGACTCTCTTTTTAGTCAAGAGGGCGGCTGTTTAGTTGCTAAGTGTTAGGTATTTCCTGCACACTCCCCCGATTTT
This sequence comes from Colletotrichum plurivorum, assembly GCA_014235945.1. Classification (NCBI taxonomy): domain Eukaryota; kingdom Fungi; phylum Ascomycota; class Sordariomycetes; order Glomerellales; family Glomerellaceae; genus Colletotrichum; species Colletotrichum plurivorum. Next base: position 74,121 of record WIGO01000162.1, read on the forward strand.
GATCGAAATGCCATCAAATGGGTAAAGATGTTCATGCCCAAATGTCTGAGTATTCTGGAATCTTGACTCTGGTTGCAAGGAGTCGAAACTGTTGAGCAACCTGCACAACAAATGCTCTACTCACTCTCGCTATCACCATTGCTGCCACCCTCATTGCCGTCTATTCCCTCTAGGGTTATTAAGATTGTCATCCCCACAAACTGGACTGGCGTCACCCGCACATGTCTTTACTCTAAATGCCCCAACGCCTCCCGCATAATTGTGGTATTGCTTCCGCGAACTTGCCTCACGTCCTTCAGTCAATACACCGAGATTCCTGCAAGGTTTGTATTCCTTTATTGATCTGGTTTATCGGCGACCCGACTCTAATCCGACCCTTGGCCCCAAACAACTCAAACGCCAGTGTTGTGGTTTCCGTCCGAGCGACGCACAAGAAAAAAAACAAGACCACGAGGGGTCGAAAAAACATGAAAGAAAAACGAAACCTGCTTGCCTCGGCACGGGTTACCTATTCCGAAAGAAGAAGAAGAATCCGGCACGAGAGCAAAAAAAAAAGAGGCAGATATCAGATGGGAGAAAAACACACATGCCCTGTACAACAAACCCTGGCCAAAGCCGTCCCTTTGTTACGCCGCAAACTCCAGTCCCCTAGTATCTTGATGATGAAGATGACGGATGCTTCAGCCAAGCGGGGGCGGGCAACCCCCCCTTGCCCCCAATGTTTGGGGGACGAAGCTTCCCTCGAGGCAGGACCTCCCTGATGTGAGCCAAGAGGCGTCGAAAACCCCCCGAGTGCGAATGAGAATACCCAAGGCCCTGGTATCCAGAAAAAAGCCCGAATCCCGGTTTTTTCTAATCTGTGATGCTCTTGTGTGTTGATTCCGTTTGTTGGTATGCCGCCGACCGAGAAGTGAAATGAAGACAAAATGAAAAGTCGGATTTGAGGCCGTACTCGGGCGGCTTCGTTGGTTCCGCAGTAAACGACTGTACCTTGGCCGTGTGCTTGGAGTACTTGTCTCCAACACATTAGATTGTAGATATGGGCGTCGGTTGAGGTGCGGATGGGCTTGGTATCGTAGCTGTCAATCGGACGCACGAGGCGGCGGCATGGCGATCCTGTCATGCGGTTGTGGTGGCGGTGGCTGAACTGCAACGGACCCGGGAAATAGGACGCGGTCGTGCGACTATTGCAGCAGCTCCTTCACGTTCTCCTTGACGTTGAGCGCCCACTTTAACCTCGCCAATGTCGACCTCGTCTCCTCGAGTAGAATCTCTTGTTCCGCCTCTCTCTCTGCCGCGCCGGCCTTGATGTTCTTGAGCGCCTCTTCCTGTTGCACCTTGTAGTCGGTGAACTTCTTTTCCATCTCGTCCTTTTGCCGCTGCAGCTCCTTGATGTTTCCGTCTTGCTGGTCGCACAGGTCGCGAAGCGCCGTGATCTTGTCATCGTCTCTCCTGCGCTCCTCGACCAGGCCGGCAATCTCGGCGCGGAGCTTGAGGTGTGCGCGCTTGACTTCGTCGCCTTGGTCCTTCCAATGCGAGCTGATGGCGTTGTAGCGGCCCTCCATGAGGGCGGCGTGCGTGTTGGCATCCTCGACCTGCTTCGTGCTGCTCTGGCGCATCTTTTCCATCTCGTCGCGCCACGAGCGCTCGCGCTCCTGTGCGTCTGCCGTGCGCTTCTTCTCGAGGTCCACGGCCGCGTTCAGGCTCTCGACCTGGCGCTCCTTGCGGCTCAGGAGTGTCTTTGTGACGCTGGCCTCCAGCAGGCGGCTCTCGTAGTCGCTGATGAGCCGCTCCATCTTGTCCTCGACGAGCTTGGCAGCCTGCTTGGCCTCCTCTGCTCGTAAGCGCTCGATCTGGATGTCGCGTTTGAGGGCCTCGTTATCGCTGACGAGCTTGTTGATGACGCGGCCCGTCTTGCCCAGTCCAGCCTTGCCGATGGTCGAGTCCCAGCCGGTGCCCTGCGCGGCGGCGTCGGGGGCGGCATTCTCGTCGTCTGCCGGTGGCGAGCCTTCTCTCGGCTTCGAGTCGCCGTTGGTCCATTCGGATTTTAACTTGACGCTCGCAGGCGTTCTGTCTTGGTGGTTGGAGGCCATGCTGACGGCACTCGCGTTGCTGTTGACGGAGCTGGAGAAGGCGGAGTTTCGTGAATGGGTCTCGGAGCTCGTGTCGCTCGCGGCTTCGAAACTGGGTACTGTACGGATGGTCTGGACCATCTTCTGCTGGGGGCGCGTAGAGGAGGAAGGGCTGCTCGTCGACTGGAGGTTGGCGTTCCGGTCGATGCGAGTGCTACTGCTGCTGCGGGAGGTATCTGCGGTAGGTGGTGCGAGGGCGTTGTTGTTCTCAGGACCATCTAAGGTCGGCTTCGTCGTCGCAGTCGCCGTGGTCGTGGTGGAGCGGGAGTCGACGGAGGGTGTAACGGGGAGATCTTGAGGAGGGGAGACGTTAGCAAGAAGAAATTCTGAGAGATCACCCGGGCCGCAGGCGGTGGAGGGGCACAGGCCGATCACCGAGGGCCGTGGATCGAGAGAGGCTGAAAAGGAGTGGGCGGGAGGTCGGCGGATGGGGGAGGCGAGGTTTCAAGCAAAGAGCACAAAGTACGGGGACCCTTACCGAGGGCAAATTCTTGCTGAATATCGAATTGGGGAACTTGGGGAGGATTGGAGGGGAGTCGCTGGTTCTGTTGCTTTTGTGATTTTTGAAGTCGACTAGGCATGTCTCGCGATCATGGTCCGTCTCGTTGCTTTAAGGTTTCTAGTTCGGGTAGGGCTGGTTCGAGATGGTGAGTTGGTTCGTTCGTCTCGGGCTGGTGTAGTGGTAGTAGTAGTGGTGGTGGTGGTGGTGGTGGTGGCTAAGTGGTTCGTAGCAAAGAGGGAAAAAAAAGATGGGGGGGCGCGTTCGTCTAGGTGCACTTTGGGGTATTTCCCGGCGGTTCGAAAGCGGCGCTACCGTCTGATGTCGAGAAAGAGTGGCTGACGTGGGAATTGCGCGGATTGGGGATTTCGGGCGATTGGAATGAAGCGCGCTTCGCTTTGGGCGGACGTCCGGGGATCTCTGCAGCGCAAAGGCGCCGAAAGAAGGATACAGGATCTATCTCTCTCGGTCCCCTCTGGGGAGAGCGGATGCGGGTAAAACCTTGGCTGGGATGCAGCAGTAATGGAGAAGGAGGGGGCAAGAGAATGCAGTAGTAGCAGAATGCGGCTGATAGCAAGAGAGAGAAAAAGAGAGGGCCGAGACCGAGTGCCTCGTGGTCGCCGGTCGATTTGTGTGGTCGCGGGTTAGTACTACGTCAGTCGGGGGTTAGGTCAGGTCATATTCCTCTGACAGGAGGTTGGAAAGGAGGGTCGAGCGAGAAGGGGAAAGCCTAGATAAATTAGTCGAGAATCTCAAAGCGAGCGACCGTAAGGAAAGCAAATGGGCAATTGTTTTTTCTTCGGCCCCTCCACACCACCACAAGCAGGTATTGCTGCTAGTGCGCAACCCCCAGGTTTCTTTGGTTAGTGGTCAGGTACAATCCAACAGACACGACAGGGGACGTTGCACCTTGTCCAGGCACCCAGAGGCATCCAGGCCAGGTACCGCGCGCCGAACCTGGAAGTCACTCCCAGCGCGCCGGACGGGCAAATCACGGCGGGCCACGAGCTCGACGCGGTACCTCCACGTCTTCCGGGCTGCTGCTGCTGCTGCTTCCCCCCCCACTAAAACAGCAGGAGACCACCCTGTTCCCCAGCAACGAAGATCGCTGCAGCGTCACTCTGTACCCGGTCAGGCAGTGCTCCTTGTTCCGCATGCACGGTCCTGGGCAACTCTGCAAATCAGCTTTCTCTCCCACGACAAATCTGGTGATGCATTGCCATCGAATTTCCTTTCTGTTTGACATGAACATCCCCTTTCTCGCTGCCTCCCTCCCTTCGAGGCCCCCCAAATACATACACATAAAGATACAATGGCGAGCCACACTGGGTCAAAAATACTCCACGACAAAAACAGACAACAACAACCACCACCTCGCATGAACAGTGCCCTCCATCTCCTTTCATCCTGTGACTTGAAACTGCTGATATAGGGAGAGAGAGACATGTGCCATGTGTATGGTATGTATGTATGTATGTATGTAAGCTCGAGAGAAAAGCAAACTCAACCTCCATCCACTCATCTTCGGTCGTCCACCCTTTTCATCAGACCAACCAGCAATGCCGTATTGTCCTATGAACACCAAAGCTAGTCAGTTCAGCCTGGGTAGAGAAATGAATAAACACAAAGAGAAGGGCGAGACGTTCCAAGAAACCTAAAACGGGCCACCCTCATCATCCAATACCGACAAACTTTCCCATCAAAGGCCCAACATCAACTTTACCCTTCGGTCTACATAGCCTTTATCTAAAAACCTTGAGCCAAATACCTGCTCAAAATGCCCTCCAAAATCTGAAAGGACCCAAGGGAAAGAAAAGGTTCGTCGGGTGTTCGGTTCTATATAAAACTCGCGCAACAACACGCTGCTCTCTGTCTGCAAGCAATTCGTCCGGTCTCAACAACTGCCCTGCGAATTAGGTCTCCGATGCAAGACATATCTCCCTCATTCTCGGCAACAGTTGGCCGAAGTCCACCAACACCAACACCGGCACATGGCACTGACGGACCCGCGAGAACCGACGTGCCAAGCGCAAGCCAACGCACCGGCCGTGGGCACCGAACGGCTGATCGCCCCGACGGGACCCCCAAAACTCCACGTCCGTCCCCCGATGGCCGACGCCAACCACCTCCCCTGCTCGCGTCAACGGGGCCTAGAGCCAAGTGGAAGGGATGTTCGCTCGAGCGTCCGTGGAGGCCAAACCCTGCTACCTCCAAAGCGGGAGGCGTTCCATCCCCCGGTGCCGTTGACGTGCTCCTGGCCTCGCATCATCACTGCCAAAGCCATCTACTCAGTCACGCACGTGTACAATTTGCATCTGCTCTTTAGGCTGCATCGATCACTCGCTTCTTAATAAAAGAACTCGATTCCACCCGACTTGCTTTTTGGGCCTATTCTTGTCCAGGCCACCCTTGACTTGATACGCGAACATACGGTTATCCATACACTTCATGGTCCAAAAGCCACTCAAAACGCCAGGCATGTGCCATGCTGATCTTCCACCATGTAGCCAGCCCTTCTCTGTCTCCCGCAACCGTGAAGTTCAGGCGGTCGTTCCACTCCGGCTTTCATAAGGGTATCCTGGGAGCTTCAGCAGCACTCGAACCCTCCCTTGCAATAAGTTTCCGTTACCCTGGGAAACCGCCTCAGCAATAGTCCCTCTGTAACAAACGTCTTCTTCCGATGAATTGTTACTCTTTTCGCGGCTTGTGTTGAGTCCCACAAGACGCGACTTCATGCTCGTGTCATCCTATTCGCCATGGCCGCATCCTTCGACGGCCGCATAAGAGCGGCCACTACCATCAATGCGCTCATGTTGTGATGGCCGTCGCGTTGTTTGTTGTCGCGCCAGTCCCGCTGCTCTCCGCATCGCCCTTGGCCGCCTCGAGGAAGGCCGGCCGGAATTTGACCAGGTACTTGGCCGCCAGTGGTCGCGCGTCCTCGACTAATCACTGTGTCAGTACTATTCAAGGGCGAGAGGATTGGCAGTGTAGGCTTACATTCCGTCCAAATGTCCTGGACCGTATCAAGGGCCAACTCCTTGGCTGGCGGCCGCATCATCACCAAGTACAGCAGACTTGTCAACGCCAGTGGGACCACCAAGGGGTCGCGGCACATGAGCTTGACGCGGGACAGGATGGCAGGGGTCAGCTCCGGGATCTCGCCCAAGAACCGCGTGAGAACTTTGTCCTGTGCACTGAGATACTGCGAAAAGCCATCGATCAACTTAAGGGCCCATTTCTCGTAGTAGAGAGGGTGGTCGCCCTCTTGCTTCTTCTGCAGTTGATCGTTGTACCACTCTTCCGTCAGCCACGTGATTGCAACATCAATCCGTCGCCGGAAGTCCTCTAGAACGTAGGTATAAAGAGAGTCTCTGATGCTATTGCCCAGAGACAGGCGAGCAGCAGAGCTGCTGCCTTCATCCTTAACGTCTACCGCCTCCAGGCCTGCTGACGACCTACTCGCCAGGCGGGTGATGATAGCGATCCAGGACTCTCGGTCGTTGGAGCTGGCTGCTAATCGGTTGATGCCGGACTTAGACTTCTTGGCAGGGTCTTCAAGCGTCTTCACGAATTGGAAGAGTGACATTACAGAGCCCTGACCCGCGCCCAGGGCCATTTCGGGAGTGAGCGTCGGTGGAGGAGGCAGCTTGAACGACCTCAGACCAAGATCTCCATCGGTTGGTCTGTTCACAGGATCACTGTCAAGCTTGTTCAGAATCTGCTCGTTATCCTCGGCGGCTGAGAAGTCAGGCTCGTAGTCGTCATCATCCTCATCGACTCCCAGGGGGGCAGTTTCGGGATTGATTGGCGGCGGCGATTGAGCTGCCAATGCATCCAATCTTCCTCGAATGCCCTAGACAATGTTAGGGAGCCCAGCCACATGCAAACGGTCATGACTTACATCGACGGCTTTTCGTAGGAGTTGTTGGTCTGTGCGGAGGAGTGTGGTGATGCTGATCTTGGCAGCCATGGCGGGTGGGAGTGTTGCAACGTCGAATGCCTTCAGTCCTTCGCTTCCCGTAAGAGTGAAGACATCACCTAGGCTGTGAGGGCCGGGAGGTAGTGGCGTGATCTGTATTTGAGGCATCGTCGCGACCTGCGGGGCCATTCGCTGGCGTTTTTGTTCCATCCCGTCGTGGTGCTGAGCCTCAAAGGCACGCTTCCGGCCGGCTTCGTCGAAGATCTCGTTCCGCACGCGCATCATTCTCTCCACGTGTTGCTGAATACGTGGCGCCATGGGGTTGTGAGGGTCGCTGCGTCGGTGGATTAGTCGGGTCCGGTCACAGTGGAGAGCTCTTCGGGGCAATACCGTTTGGACAGATGGATCAGAAGCATACGGGTAGTCTTCTCCATAGACTTGACCATCACGCGAGTTTTGGGAGTCATGGGCGAATTCGCGAGCTTCAAGGGGTTGAAGCTGAGCACGGCATTCAAGATCCTGTTGGCAGTACCCGGTCTCGTGCGAATCAGAATGGAAAGGCAGTTGAGGGTGGCATCAACAATCAGAACATCACTATCATCCAGGTGCTGCTGTTAGCCTTGATCAAGCCTACTATGTCCCCTCGTGCGGCCCTTACCTGCTGTTCTCTTGCAGCACGCTCAGCATCCTATCGAGCAAGCCAGCCGCTTCTGCATCGAGTGTCCTAGAATCCAATGTCGAGTGGTTTGGCGGGATCTTGTCAAGCGAGATGTCGAGAGAGTCACCGCGCTGCAGGGTTTGTCAATATTCCATGCTAGCAAATCGATGTGTCGGGCTGAGCCTACTCTTGGTTCCTGAGGGTTGGCTGCCGACTGAGCCAGGACGACCCGCTGCGCAAACTTGATGCAGCAGATTCGTACCGTAGGCTCGGCGTCGTCCCATATTCTCAGAATTCTGGTCTTAACGGCGAGCATACGTTCCCACGTCACGTTGTCGTACGAGTTGTTGATGCTACCGAACCGTCAGCCTCCCGTTCCTTCACCCGGACCCAGAACCCTCCATCCAGGGCACACGCACATCCATCTAAGAGCAAAAGGGTATATGCTCGCGGCCGTCTGTATGGCGCTTCGCAGGACGTGGGCGTCCTCGTTCTGATTCTCGACCATGGTCTGCAGCGTGTCCAGCACGAAGAGCTGCATCGTCTCCTTCTCGCTTCCGGGCAGGGCAGGCGTCGCAAAGGCCTCAGCTAGAAAGTCGGCGCCCCATCGCCGAAGCTCGACCCGTGCAGTCGGTCCAACAATTGGAAGAATGCTCTTCACGACAGTTGGGTAGTATTTGACGTCGCCGAGAACAAGCTTGCGGGCGTCGTTCAGCTGTCGGATCTGGTCGTTCACGGACGCCTGCTCGGAAGCGGACGCCATGGTTGCGATGTCGTCGGGAACAAAGACTATCACTACGAGTCTAGATGTGTCGCGCGAAAAGATGAATAATCAAAGACACGGTTGGTGGAAGGGGAAAAAGGGCGAGGGGCTTCGAGATCACGAGGGCAGGAGCTGTCGCGAGTTGTCGAAATATGGAGAGCTCAAGCTTTTCCGAACCATCCTCCAACGCGCCCAAAGAAAAACAATGGTCGAAATCGTCTGATTTTGTCGAAGCGGCCGAATGTTGTGATGAAATGAAAGCAAAAGCGGACGATCAGGCGACCCCGAGGGAATTGGTCTGCCCGTTGCGATTGCCCAGGTAGTTGCTCTTTTCAGGTTCCAAAAGTTTGAACAACCACCGGCGCCTGGCGACGTCGAAAGGCTGCGTGACAAGCGACGCGGGTTATGACGGGGCGTGTCAACCTCTGTAGCCGCTTTGGGTTAGCGCACTGGCTGCTCTACGTTCATAGAGCCTCGCCTAGATAGGTACGATACCAGGGTGGGGCACCTGCCTAGGACGTGGACGAGGTAGGTATGATCGGTAAGTGGCTTCTCAACGGAAAGTAAGTAGGTAGAGTGATCGAAAGGTGTGATCGAAATACACAATGAAGACGCAAGACTCCAAATGGGGATGCGAATAATGAATCTGGGAAAAAGATTAGATCACTCACGTACCTGAAGTTTAGTCGTCGTTGCTTATGGAGTGAGTGTTGTTTCATGGAGCTGCGTCCGCGATGACGCCAGGCGGTTGTACTATGCTCAGGCTTGTACTCTGTACTACAGTTTGGAATTTGAGCTCGCAGCTAGGTACATAGACACCTTCCCATCGAAAAACCTTAGTTATACGGGAAGCAAGGCATGCGTGCATTGTCTCTCATGCAAAGGCAGCGGCTTCGGCCACGAAAACAACTGCCAACCAGGTCCCCTGCCAGAGCTTATCGGACCAGTCCGAGGTACAGCGTGCCACGGGCGTCTTACGTCATTATCAGTTTTGCCGGGTTTCAGCCGTCCTTATCGATAAGACACCAATCAGCGATGAGGGAATGTTCGGCCTGTGAATTTCGTCGAGACTGTCCGCGTCTTTGCGACAGACGATTATTCGAGCTTCAATCCACAGCGCCACCCCGATCGCCTGAGCGGCTGCTACGAATCTACGTGGTATCCACACCCGATAAAAACGATAAAAACATTTTCGAAGGATTCAGTGCCTCAGAAACACCCCAAGTGCAGTCACAATGGCCATGTATGACAATCCGCCTCTCCCCGCCGCCCTCCCCCGATGAGTGGTCTGACGAGCGAAACAGCCCCCAGAAGTCCTCTTACTACGATCGCAACCTGCGACAGGGCCCTGCCCTGATTCGAGCCCGAAAGCCCTACCTCGTCAAGAACCTCGCTGTTGGTGCCGGCCTGTGGTGTTTTGCCGGCGCAGTTTGTACGTTGCCCGTCTCCAGGACGACTTGCAGATGGCATAAGACGGACGGATCGGCTAATTGACCTCATGCAGACTGGTACACGCTCCGTGCCGTTGGCCAAGACGAGTTCGAGGACGTCAAGGTCCCAGACACCCCGAGACAACCTACGAAGTCCAACTAAAGGAGGAAGGAGCGGATGGCTGGAGAAAAGGATACAAGTGCACTTCTGAGGCAAGGCAAGGTTGCGGGTGCATGGGCATTTGTATTTGTGTAATATATATCAGCGAGTTGCAACTCGCTCTGTGCGCCGGGTACGTAAATGTAGAATACCAAACCCACAATCAGCAATTCTGTACATGTCTCGTTAAGGTACAGAAGAAAAACCCAGTACGTTCCAATGCAGAAGAGACGCTGCAATCCGATCCAAGCCTCCCGCCTTTTGGTGATGAAATGAGGTCTCCGCGAATCTATGCGAAGCCAAGAGAAAGAATCTATCGCGCCCACGCCACGGCGCAAACAGCTATTGAAGAAGAGCGTGAGAAGAAAAAAAGGGGGCGATCCGCCCAAGCCGTCGTGGGGTATCATAACAGTACAGTAAGCCACATAACGCCGTCAGCCACCGGTGATGCCGCCCTAGCTGGCCATTGCAGTCACTGGTTCTTGCTTCGGGGCCGAATCCTTGACGGTTTTCGATGCCCGGCTTCCCGCGCGCTTCATCTGAGCGCTTTGTGTGAGCACGTTAGCTGTCCGTACCATCTCCGGAGACGCTGACGGAAACAGGCTTGTGTGAGGCGACGTGCGAGGGGGCGGGTGACCATTCGACATGTTCGTCATCGTTTGTACATTGGACGAGCCTGCTGCTGGTGGCTTGCTCGCCTGAACTGGGCTTCTACCAGGTGCTGCAGGCCCGGTATTGATCTTGTGTGAAATGTGGTTTGGGTTGGCCCATGGCGTGTCCTTGATGAACTGTTCTCCAGCGGGACCAAGTGTCCCGCCGAATGCGACTGCTTGGTAGTCTTCGAGAGGTTGCATAATTGATCGCTGGCGAGGCTTCGAGTTGCGCTGGGAAACACTGTCAATGGACGCCGAACAGAAGAGGCGAGTGACCACTGGCTTACCTTCATAGCTTCCAAATCATCTTCAATCTCTGCTGAGTTGGCGCCTCGCATGGCTGGCACGGCGGGGAAACCCTCGTGTTTGGCAAGTCCCGCCAGGAAGGAAACCTCCGAGTTGTACGCGACAGCATTCCTTGTGCGCTGTGCAGGATTGGTCGGATACAGGAGGCCAAAGTCCGGAAACCTGTGTGCGCTTCGTCGGGCAATTGCCGTCTCGTACCACTCCTTGTTCAAGTCTTCGAGCATCTTGGAGCGTTTCTCGCGCACTCCTTGGTAGAACTGATCCCAGATTTGGGCGCGGCGTGCGACAGCTAACCGCTCCAGCGCCTCAACAGACAGTTCATACTCTTTGTTAATGTGCGCAAGTTTCTTATCGAGCCGCTCGTCCAAGCACTGCTTCATGTTGAGATACTCGGGATGTGAGGGAGGGTCGGCTTGCAGAGAATTCTCTTCTTGCTCGAGGCGCTCTAGTCGATCCTTGTATAGCCTGGGGCAGGTCCGTTAGCGCGTCACCAGTTTTGGCAGATAACAGAGAACTTACCGCTCACGGAAGAGCACGAACTTCTCTTCTAGGTCGGTCCATTCTTCGACCGCTGCGCGCTTCTTCTCAACTGAATTGTTGTGTCAGACCAAAAAAAGCTCAATTGAGGAGGGGGCTTAGTCCTTACGCTCTTCGTCGTGAGGTGCTTCGGCATCGTCGTCACCCTCGTGCTCGACGTGCTCCTCATCGTGAGTACCCGCGTCGTCGTCGACCCGACCATCGTCGCCGTCGTGGCCATCCTGATCGTGCGCTTCCGCAGCATTGCCCTTCCGCTTGCTGCCGTTTCTGGTGACCTTTTTTGTTATTTGGGAGTCCTTGACTGGGCTGTGACTGTCGCGCGACGGGCCTCGCTTCATGGGAGGAAGGTCGGGGACATTGTCATCGGTCGCAGAGTGATCGCCGCTGTGGGAGTTCGTGGATGGGACCTCCTCGTCGTGGGTGTCCACGTCATTCTTCTGCTGCTCCTGGTCCTGGGGCACGACAGATGCAGTGCGTTTCCTGGAAGGCTGGCCCGGCTCGGACGACTCCGCGACCGGCGACCGCTTCCGCTTCTTGCTATCAGCGGTCTCGAATTTGTCCTCGCCGGACGCGAGCTCGGTGGTCTTCCTGGGCTTGGTGGGCGAAGCCTCGTCAGGGTGGCTGGAGGTCATCGACACGTCGTCACGGTCGGAAAGGCTGTCCTCGTCGCCGTCGACGGAAAATGTCTTTTGTAGCTTGCTCGGTGTGCGTTCAAACACCTGGCCGTCATTGAACTGATTGATGACAACGTCCTTGTGACGCTGGGCCTGCGGGGTGTCGTAAAGACGCTCAGTTTCCGCCTCGGTATCGTTCGCCTCGGACAGGTTGCTGTCGGAGTCGAGCGCATCGTCGTGGTTGGACTGGGGAGGATCGATCTGCATGCCGTCTAGCGACTCGCCCTCGCCGTCCTTGTCCTCGACGTCGCTCAAAGGGCTGGAGATGTTGCTGTCGTCGTGATCGAGCGTCGCCTGCCCTGGTGAGAGGGCAGGCGGCGCGGTCGCCGTTGCTGCCATTGGGAGGAGAAGTTTACGACGTGCCGTGCGATATCAAATCGGATGGTTTAGAGGTAGGATGCGTCGCGGACAGGTGCAATTCGAGCAGACCAGTTTTCGTGGGAACGACCACGATGGGGCGCGGAGGGACAGCAGCCAGCAGCGGCGGGCTGGGTGTTTTGGGAAGAAAAGCAATGCTCTGCCAAAATCGGAAAGTAAAGAAGAGGAAAAAGAGAGCAGCATGAAAGCTTGGAATTGTCTGGGCCCCGAAAATAGGCGTGGACGAGGGCTGGCTGGTGGTGTTGTGGTGGGTTTTCGGAGGTGTGAAGAGAAGCGTGGGTGACCTCCCGCTCTGCTCCATGAGAGATGCGCTCACCTACCTGCTCCTCTCTGTGCCTTTCCCGTCTCCCAGTGCGGAACCAGGATCGGTCGGCAGAACCAGTCTTCGCCCTGACAGCGAAAGCGGTGAGCGCTGGCACAACAGTGGGCACGGGGCACTTGTTCTCGGCAAATAGCGGCCTTCTGACGTTTTGAACCAATCCCTGGTTGTTCCGGTTCTTATCAGCCTCCGAACCGCCGAAATTTCCTTATCGCATCGGCGCGCAGGCCAAGCGATAGAGAGCTCGACTTATTTTTTCTGTTGCGGTTACAGTATTGGGGCCGGTGCATCTACAGCAGGCCCGTTGCAGAAAAGTCTCGGGACGTCACGCAAACACAAGGAACTCGTCGCAACAATGGCCAAGGGGTATGCGAACGACCTCCGAAACCTATATCTCGAGACAAACTAACAATTATCACAGTAACAAGAAGCTCGCAGCCTCCTCCAAGGCCATCGACCCCACCCTCGATGCACTCTTCGCATCCAGTGTAAGTGCAATCACCAGAAACAAGTTTCTCGACCAATTCGGCGCGTCAAAGAAGAAGCTAACAAAACAAAGGCCGGTCCCGTGAAAGCGCCGCCAAAGACGAGATACTCCGAGCCGCAACCCCCGAAGGCCAAGACTGAAGAGAATGCCGACTCGGACGAAGAGCTTCCTGATGCCGACCAAGAAGGCGAGGAGGATGATGAGGTGCTTTCGGAGATAGCGCAGGACTCCGACGAGGAAGGTGAAGACGATGAGGAGTCTAGCGAAGAAGCGGCGTCAGGAGAACAGGACGGCGACGAAGAGGAAGCTGCAGAACCCGCGAAGCCCAAGAAGGAGAGGAAGCGCAAGCGGGAGGAGGATGATATCGAGGGCAAGTACCTGAGCAAGCTGGCACAAGCCGAGGAAAAGGAGGAAAAGGAGCGACGTGCCGAAAAGCGCAACAAGAAGTCCGAGGGCGATGCGGAGGACAAGGACGAGGACGCAGAATCAGCAACGTCCGATGCCGAGGACTCCGACGTCCCGGTTCACGAGTCCCTCGCCGCCGAGGGCAAGACCAAGGAGAAGAACAGCGAGATCGAGAAGGCAAACCGCACGGTATTCCTCTCCAACGTTTCCTCCGAGGCCGTCACCGACAAAGCCGCCAAGCGGACCCTCGAGGCCCACCTCAACAGCGTCCTCGACAAGGAGGCGACTCCGGCGCAGAAGATCGAGTCGATCCGCTTCCGCTCCCTCGCCTTCTCCGGCGGCGCCATGCCCAAGCGTGCCGCCTACATCACCAAGGAGCTCATGAGCGAGACGACAAAGTCGGCGAACGCCTACGTTGTCTTCTCCACCCCGGCTGCCGCCCGCAAGGTCGTCGCCGAGCTTAACGGCACTATCGTCCTCGACCGCCACCTGCGCGTCGACAGCGTCGCGCACCCGGCCCCGACGGACCACCGCCGCTGCATCTTCGTAGGAAACCTCGGCTTCGTTGATGACGAGACCATAATCACCACGGGCGAGGACGGCGAGACGGTGGAGAAGAAGCGGACCAAGGTTCCCGCGGACGTCGAGGAGGGTCTGTGGAGGACGTTCGGCAAGCACGCCGGCAAGGTCGAGAACGTGCGCGTCATTCGTGACCCAAAGACGAGAGTAGGCAAGGGCTTCGCCTACGTCCAGTTCTACGTAAGCAACAGAGGCCCCCACCCCCACGATCGTGAAACCAAAAATGCTGACAATCCCAGGACGAGAACCACGTCGAGGCCGCTCTCCTTCTCGACGGCAAGAAGTACCCTCCCATGCTTCCCCGTACTCTACGCGTAGCCCGCGCCAAGGCCCTCCACAAGACCGCCCTGGCCATGGAGCGCTCCAAGAACAAGGGCCAGCAAGCCGGCGGCGCCCCCGGTAGCACAAAGTACAAGGCCAAGATCACGCCCGAGCAGCAGTCCATGGCCGGCCGCGCGAGCCGTCTTCTGGGACGCTCCGGCGCCATGCGCGAGCGCAAGGGAGGCGACAAGAAGCCCAGGGCCAACGGCTCCGGCGTCGTCCCCAAGGACGACATCAAGGCACCGGAGGAGTTCATCTTTGAGGGTCGCCGCGCCAGTGCGAAGGACGGCAAGCCCAAGGACCTCAAGTTCGGCAAGCGTACCAAGGTCAAGGGTCGTGTTCAGAAGTCGTCGAAGCCCACGGGACGCAGCGCAAAGAGAGCCCAGGAGTGGCGGAAGAAGGAACAGCCCAAGTAAATGCGAAAACGTAATAGTAATTAGGGGTTTAAAAGGACGTCACACATGTATAGTCGAGGAATACCACTGTGGAGCATTGAACGGTACAGGATTAGGCGTACAAAACGGAAGAATCACATTTCAATCTAGAGTTTGGCGTTCATCAGTGTGTTTTCTCCCTCTCTGTTGGCCAAACAGTAAAAGAGGAGACGCGATTGCCAAACGCATTTCAAAGCATACTTGACTTCAGTTACAATTGACTACAGGAAAAGGTGTCTCATGAACAAACGGTAAACAAGAGACCACGCGTTTGTACTTGTGTGAAGAAAAAAGTGACTGGTCTCGTCTATTACCAACTCGAGCTCGACTCCGCCAAGTATCCATTTATGGGTTATGGGGTAATCCAGTGCCGCGCGACCATATATCAGTTCGGCGAGAACAAGAAGTCAGAAATCTACCGAACCACCCCTCCAACAGCTGCCTCGGAAACAACTTTTTGCATGCATTCGTTTCGGCCCAGGCCAACAGGTACGTCGTCACTTGTTGCAACCAGATGAGCCGTAGAACGAAGAAACGGCGCCTCCAATGTCGGCTTAGTACTCGGCATCGATCTCATCGGCCTCGAACGAGTCGGCAGCAACCTCCTCGTAGTCCTTCTCGAGCGCGGCAAGGTCCTCGCGGGCCTCGCTGAACTCACCCTCCTCCATACCCTCACCAACGTACCAGTGGACGAAGGCACGCTTGCTGTACATGAGGTCGAACTTGTGGTCGAGTCTCGACCAGGCCTCGGCGATGGCGGTGGTGTTGGAAAGCATGGAGACGGAGCGGTCGACACGGGCGAGACCACCGTCGCCGGCGGCCGCGGGAACGGCCATGGGCTTCTGGTAGTTGATGCCGAGCTTGAAACCGGTAGGGCACCACTCGACGAGGTTGAAGGAGGACTTGGCCTTGAGGGCAGCAATGGCAGCGTTGCAATCGCGGGGGACGACGTCGCCACGGTACAGAAGGGCGACGGCCATGTACTTTCCGTTGCGGGGATCGCAGACAACCATCTGGTTGTTGGGCTCGAAACCTGTGATCTGTCAGTTGACTGGAACATGCGTTTGGTTGGACTGAAACTTACACTGGAAGGTAAGCTCTTGGACCTTGAAGCTCTCGTGAGAGCTCTTGGAGGCCGAAATGACGGGAGCGTAGCTGATCAACGGGTAGTGGATACGAGGGTAGGGGACCAAGTTGGTCTGGAACTCGTTCAGATCGACGTTGAGGGCACCATCGAAGCGCAGGGACGAGGTGATGGAGCTGACGACCTGGGCGATCAGGCGGTTCAGGTGGTCGTACGAGGGACGGGGAATGTCGAGGTTGCGGCGGCAGATGTCATAGACAGCCTCGTTATCAACCAAGAAAGTACAGTCCGAGTTCTCGATGGTGCTGTGGGTAGACAGAACGGCGTTGTAGGGCTCAACGACGGCAGTCGAGACACGGGGGGCGGGGTAGACGGCGAACTCGAGCTTCGACTTCTTGCCGTACTCGGTAGAGAGGCGCTCGAGAAGGAGGGCACCGAAACCGGAACCAGTACCACCACCGAAGGAGTGGAAGATCAGGAAACCCTGGAGGGAGTGGCAGTTGTCTGTAAAGTCGTCGCGTCAGTCTGGATGCGGCCCGGCGAGGATGCGGACGGGATGTGGAGACGAACCGGCGACGCGGCGAACACGGTCGATAACATTGTCAACCATCTCCTTGCCGATGGTGTAGTGACCACGGGCGTAGTTGTTGGCGGCATCCTCCTTGCCGCTGATCAACAGCTCGGGGTGGAAGAGCTGGCGGTAGCCGCCAGTCCGGATCTCGTCAATGGGGGAGGGGTCGAGATCGACAAAGAGGGATCGAGGGACGTATTTGCCTCCGCTAGTCTCGGTGAAGAACGTCTCGTAAGAACCACCGTCGACGACGTCCTTGTTGTTGGGGTCGGGGCGACCATCGGGGCCGAGGCCGTGCTCGAGGAGGTAGCTGCGCGCCAACGGTCAGTCAATTCCTCGGACGAATGTCTTCCCAGAGGAAGCTGGAGTGGGACGAAAAGGAGGTCGACATACAGCTCCCAAGCAGAGTTACCCAGCTGGGTACCGGCCTGGCCGAGATGAAGGTGAAGAATCTGGAGATAGCTTCAATTAGCACTGGAGCTGGGTGCCGAGGCTGAGGAGCAGCAGGCTGAATGCCCGGGGAATATTTCAGGGGTTGTCAACCCGACAGCGAAGCAAAGCCGCCAGGGTTGGAAACATAAGACATGTCGCGTTGACTTACCTCGCCCTTCATTGTGAATAGTAGCTCGACGGGTCTGTGAGGATGCTGCGACGCAAATTGAATTGCAGAAAGGGAATATTTTCACGCGCGCAGCGCAGAGATGAGGTTCGGAAGAGCTAGGGGGGAGGAAGGTGTACCGTGTGGTGATGGTTTTCAGAGGTTTGGAGGGTCTCTTGTTGTGGGCAAGGCGGGGCACAATCAACAAGGCCGACCAGTGGCACAATAGGCCTGGAGGAAGAAGGTGCTCTTCCCCCCCTTTACTGGGTTTAGCGCCAGCCTCTGGCAGCTAGCTCAGCGTGTTGGGTTTCCAGTACTTTGCTGCGTGCGGGGATCTCCCTAACCAATCAAGTACTCTGGACCCTCTCACCGCTACATGGCCCAAGCGTTATTGCCTCCCGGCCATTGGGTGTTCAGGGGTGCATGAAGATACGCCTGCTCCGAGTTGACGGGAAGGTGCCACGGTGCCTAGGCACTGCCACCTGCCATCACAAACCTTCTGATCTGGCAGGTGCAGTGTGGTGCTGTCTAATAACCGGGTATGCACTTTAGCTATCAGCCTCAGGAACTGACTTCCAGCCCTTTACCTCCAACCTGGTTGCTGGGCTTTGACATGCCTGATTAACTTTCACTGACCATCAGATGTTCTGAGAAATGGCATGTGCTTATTCAAGGGACTCAATGGCGGTCTTTTGTTTCCTGAGGCCTTAAGGAATTCATTATGAATTGGTCTCGTTGTTTCCGCTTCGTCTGGAAGAAGCCAGACAAAGCGATGTCTTTGTCACGATGTTTATTTAAGCCACACTTCTGACTTATGCCAATGTATCTTAAGGTAGCATCGTCCCGAGGGAAATTCCTCGCGCTATCGCTGGGATCCGAGCGATCTTGGAGCGAGGCCCGAGCCGGACCCGGCCCCACTCTCCGGCTCGTTCGATTCTGGTTACTGGGATCAGGATGTATCTCATCTTCTGGAGTGTCTTCTATTTGCCAGTGGTCTCTCTTCTAAGTCTCTTCTCATTTGGGGGATTCAAGGAACTGGAGTATTTGTTTCGATTATAGGTGTATGTTAAATTCCGGCTGCAGTGTCTTGCAACGGCCGCCGTCCCCATCGCGCCAATCCGCTTTTTCGTTATGTTAGACGCTTGTCATGGCCAATGAGATTGAACATACCAATTTGGCTACAAATCCAAATTATGCTCTGAAATACGGATACTAATGAGCTGCCTAGCTCCGTCCCCAGATGGAGCGTCAGGCAATATCATTACTAACCATGAGTAATGATGAATTCAGAATGTCGTTTGATTGGGTACGGAATCTCTCCAGTGTTCTTCATCTCCGCACAGATTTGTATGTTTTGGCTATCGAATATACTTACCGTCTCATTTTGAGCGCGTCGGTGGTCTGGTACTAGGCCCAAGGGCCACACATTGTGCGCAGTACTAGTTGGGGGACTTGGTGGACATAGAAAACTGTCACAGCAAAGTGCCTTGATTCTATGTGCGAGTCAAGCCTCCATTCCAACTGGTGTCTTCAATGATAGTTGGTAAAACTTGCCTTGTGCCATCAACTCGCGCCTAATCAGTTCGATTTGAATAGTGTAGGTACCTAGACAGTGGTTGCGACAGCTCCGTGTTCGGAGCGAACAGGTTTTTCAGTTGCGGATATAGCGTGGCAGGCACAGTTTCAACTTGACTCGTCATTCTTGCATACCATCATTCTCCAATTCCACAGGAACATGCAATCATGGTCGTCATCGTCGAGGTGGCGGTGACATTCGCCTTTTTATAGACTGTAGTACGCTCGCTCAGATATTGCAAATAAAGTAACCCATATGGAGCAATTGCCGATAAATTCGAACTTCTTCAGACAAAGTTAATAGGAAGTGGAATTTAGTCACACCCAAGCTGTCTAGTCCAAAAGTAGGTGTGGCGAAAAAGTGCATTTGCTGTTAAGACGAATTCAAAATGATATCTCCTACTAACTACCTATGGATGAGAATAATGGGTCTTGACTTGAAGAAGATGGAACGTCGCGAGACATATATGAAGAATCGAGGCTTGTAATTACAGGAGATAGGGTTTGCAGGCTGTTCTGAGAACAGGAAGCACACCATAAAGGTGGCTAATTTTTAGCTATATGAGTTTCCGGCATGACACGTGAGGTCATAAAACATAGTTGAACACAATATAGAAGATTTGTCAAATACTGAGACATGTTGGGTTCACATAGACTTGCAATCCATGTTACTTAATCAGAACCTGTACTATCCATACATGTTGCTTGACATTAAAAGAAAACTCTGGCGCAGAGAACGCAGACATGAAAAAATGGAAACAAATTTCAAGACCGTGATAAATACGAACCTCAAGAAAAGATAGAATACATTCTGGTGATTCCAATGAGGCTCATAAGTAAGAATGACGACTGGCTTCAGAACTGCACCACGGCTAAGATGGCATGCATACGGGCTTCAAGAGCATGAACGTTATGTCAAGGCCTCACAATATCTCTGCCTCCAAGCCAAACAAATACCCAGCTGATGGCAATCATGATCTTCCTCCTCCAGCTTCTTGTCCAGCCCAAGCTACCAGATCTCCACGCCAGCCACGCGCTCATTCCGGTCCACTCCTGACGGCCTCCGACAATGCCGTCGTGACGTCCAAGATAAGCCAGCAGTGCCCTCTGCTTGTAGTTGAAAGGAGGAGGATTTGGGCCGTCCGAGTTGAGTCTTTCGGTCAGGTACTCGCCCTTTTGCAAAGCCACTTCCGCCAGCATGGGCAGCGACTCCCCCTCAATGTCCGCGGCGTCTCCCAGCGCATAGACGTCTTTCATCGGGCTCCCGTCGGGGTGCAGCACTCGCAGGTGCTTGTCTGTCAGGATCCTCGTCATCCCGTTCTCCGGCTTCTTGACAGGCAGCCCCTCCACCAGCGAGCAGGCCTTGTTGCCGGTAGCCCATATGAGCAGACCGTACGGCAGCCGCCCTTCCTCCTTGGTAAAGATGGCATCGCTCTCTACCCACTGGATGTGTGAGCCCGTCTTGAGCTCGACGTGCTTCCCCTGCAACGAGTTCGTCGCGTACTCGCTGAGCCGCTTGTCAAAGGTCGACAGGATTGTCGGCGCAACATCATGGATCGTAATGCTGAGCTTGCCGTCCAGATGTGGGAAGAGAAAGCGCATCTCCTTGAACCAGAGGTCCCACAGCTCAGCAGCAGCTTCGATGCCGACGGCGCCGCCGCCGACGATCCGAATATTGAGAATGTCCCGCTGCTGCTGCTCGCTCATGTTCGGCAGTGATGCTTTGTCCATGATCTCGAGGATCCGCTGTTGGATCAGGCGGGCGTCGTTGGTCGTGCGCAGGAAGAAGGCGTGCTTCCTAGCGCCCGGCGTGCCAAAGTCCTGGATATCGCAGCCCGGCGCGATGCAGAGTTTGTCGTACGCGACCTCGAAACGCTCCGGCTCGTCCTCGCCGACGTCGGCCCTGCACTTGACGATGCGCTTTTCGAAGTCGATGTCCTCGGCGGTCGCCTTGTAGTAGCTCATGTCCGTGCGACTCTTCCTCCGGACCGGCTCTTCAGCCATGCGGAAGTTGAAGAGGCCGCATGCCGCGCTGGCCAGGAGCGGGGTGTACTGGATCGTGCGGATCGGCGATATCACTTTGATCTCGTATTTGGCGAGGGATACCTTCTGGGTGAGAGTGAAGCCTCCCCAGCCGGAGCCTATGACGACGAGGACCGGCTTTGACATTGTTGCTGTTATCTAGATATTAAGTCGTTCGTCTTATCTCGATGCGCCGGCGCATTGGATGCAAGAACGTTGATTAAATCTTCAGACTTTAGACCGTCCTTGCGGGCCTGTCACTTTATAACCTGACGTCACATCCGTCACATCCATTGAAGGTTTATCTACTCCGCAGTTGAGGCTCTCCAAACATGGCTTTCGTGAGTTTTTCGGATTCGGGACGTCATCGATTCCCGGGAGTTGGAGATGTTACATTTCTAGTGTAGTTCGATCCTTGGTCTGGAGAACCTGATTGGCGGAACACACCTCCGATGAACCCCAATGCCGGGACTTCTCCGTGGTCCACCGAGCGAAGATCAGGAACCGGATAAGCGGCGGCATTGACCAAAGACTGTTGACGGGATGACAGAAGTCTAGATCTTAACGCGGGATTGTCCACTCATCTCTCGGCAATACCTGCCTCGTAAAGTCCGATGGTCACGTCGAAACACGATGAAGATCCAGCTGTACTTGAATCACACTTGGCATTGCTCTAAACTCCGAGAGATATCCTTCCCATCGTACAAGCTAATCCCAACTTCCGAAATCACAACCCATCAGGCGCCTGAGCATACTTCCTCCACAACGGGTCACTCAGCAACCTCTCCATGGCAGGATGTTCGACTCCCACGAACATCTCAATGCCTCCCCTGCGAGGGTCACGGTCTGGCAGCACGATCTGCATCGAGTGGCAGACGCCCACGGAGGGCGGCCGGATCGCCAGCATCTTATCACCGAAGGCGGGACCCCACTGGATATCGTAGTACGGGAACTCTCTCCACGAAGACTGCATCATGTGGTTGCCCGGCATGTCCAGGAACATGACCGCCGCGAGCCTGTTGACGTCCTCCAGCCGCTCCACCAGCGCGTTGAGGTCGTCGAGGTAGGTACCCTCGGTCTTGTTCACCGCCAGGCGGATGGCAATAGCCAAGTCGGCGATGGACACCTCGTCTTCCAGCGAGATGACCTCGCGGATGTCCAGAATCGGTGCGGCGAACCCAAGGAGGTTGCCGATGGTGTGCTTGTGCATCGAGACGCCAGCCCTACGGCGCGCGTCGAGAGCCACACTGATGATGGAAGGCGAGTGGGTCGGGTCCTCGGCCAGGGAACGGATCGTGGTGCCCTGCTGTGCCCTCTGCGTCGCGCGCCAGACGAGGGCGGTGATGGCGTCGTTGGTCGTGACAAAGGCCGGGAGACCCTCTCTGCCCTTGAAGAGCTTCGCGTTGGCAGGGGACGCTTCCTCCTTGAGCGCGGCGAGAGCCTCGGGGGAGAAGTAGAAGACGTGGCCGTGATGGATCGGCGAGGTGAGCTTCGGCGGCAGGCCGGGCGGCACGAAGGGCAGCTCGACGTACTCGGGATGGTCTTCTGGCCTGCCCGGGTTGACGCCCGTGGACTTCATGACCTTGGCCCTGTCCTCCACGGGGACGTCGGCCGGGCGGTCGATGGCGATGCCCTGCGCGCGCCTCACCTCCTCCGCCAGCAGCTCGGTGAACTTGTACGCCGTGGTGCCGTCCGCGTAGGCGTGCATGTAGAGCATGTTGAGAAGGAGGCCGCCCCGGATGAAGTTGGCCTGGAACCAGAGCACGTTCATCCGCTCTCCGGGCTTTGGCCACTCGCCGCCGAGTCCGCGCCGGCAGACGATATCAGGCTCGAGCGCCGAGCAGGGGAACCCGCGGGCCTTGAGCTCGGAAAAGGTAGGGAAAGAGGCATCCCAGCGCAGATCCTTGGCGACGAAGTCGTCGATCTCGTCACCGTAGTGGCGGAACTGGAGGAGGCCGGCCTGCTTGGAGCTTTCGAGAGGCACCACCTCGCAGCCCGCAATGGGAACGCGGTCTTTGAAGGCCTTGAGAGCGACCTTGAGGGTATTTGTGAGGTAGTCGATATCGTAGTCATCCGGGAGCTCGAAGTGATAGAGCGTGCGGACCCATCCCTTGGGACCAATCTGCTCGAGGGGCAGGAGAGGTGGTGTCAAGCATAACTGTAACGATCTGAGGTCCCTAGATCGTTGGTCAGGCCTGTTAGCTGGTGTCTTATCACGTTCGTATTCTGTAGACC